>PVIY010038639.1:0-23738 GCA_004026745.1 Myrmecophaga tridactyla | reverse complement strand
TCTCTATTATTGTTTTATTTCTTTTTCTGATGTCTCTTTGTTTCTTTCTCTGAATCGATGCAAATGTTCTAAAAAATGATGAATATGCAACTATATGATAATATTAAGAATTACTGATTGTATATGTAGAATGGAATGATATATTAATGTTCTTTTGTTAAGTTTTTTAATTAATAAAAAGTTTAAAAAAAAAAAGAGACAAAGAAGGACACTATATACTAATTAAAGGGTCAATTCATCAAGAAGAAATAACAATTATAAATGTTACAATCCCAATCAAGGAACTCCAAAGTACATGAGACAGACATTGACAAAACTGAAGGGAGCAATGGATTTTTTAACAATAATAGAAGGACACTTCAACACACCACTCTCTTCCACAGTTACAACAATAAGACAGATCAAGAAGGAAACAGAGAAGTTAAATAACTTAATAAATGAATTAGACCTAACAGACATGGCACCCCAAAACACAAGGACATATATTCTTCTTTAGTGCTCATAGAATATTCTCCAGGATAGATTATATGCTGGGACACAAAACAGGTCTTTATAAATTTAAAAACATTGAAATTATTCAGAGTCCTTTCTCTGATCACAATGGAATGAAGCTGGATCTCAATAACCACCAAAGAATGAGAACATTCACAAATATATGGAGATTAAATAACACACTTTTAAACAACCAGTGAGTCAAAGAAGAAATTGCTAGAGAGATCTGTATCTAACTGAAGATAAATGAAAATGGGAATAGAACTTACCGAAACTCATGGGATGTGGCAAAGGCTGTGCTGAAAGGGAAATTTATTGCTCTCAATGCCTATATTAAGAAACAAGAAGGAGCAAAAATTGAGGATTTAACTGCTCATGTGGAAGAACCAAAAAAGAACAGCAAACTAACCCCAAAGCAAATAGTAGAAGAGCAATAAGAAAGATTAAAGCAGAGTTAAATGTATGGGAGAACAGAAGAACAATAGAAAGAATCAACACCAAAAGTTGATTCTTTGAGAACAATCAATGAAATTGATGGGTCACTAGCAAGACTGATGAAGAAAAACAGGGAGAGGATACAAACAAACAAACAAACAAACAAACAAAAAAGAGGATACTATGAACAACTATATGCCAACAAACTAGACAACTTAGATGAAATGGATAAATTCTGTGAAACCCACAAACAAGCTACTCTATCTCAGGAACAAATACAAGAGCTCAGCAAACCAATTACAAGTAAAGAGGTTCAATCAGTCATCAAAAATCTTCCTATGAAGAAAAGCCCAGGGTCAAATGACTTCTAAGGGAAATGTTATCAAATATTCCAAAAAGAACTAACACCAATTCTGCTCAAACTTTTCCAAAAAATTGAGGAAAAAGGAACTCTACTTACCTGATTTTATGAAGCTAATATCACATTAATACCAAAACCAGATAAAGATGCTAAAAGAAAAGAGAACTATAGGCCAATCTTCCTAATGAACATAGATGCAAAAATTCTCAACAAATTAGTAACAAATCAAATCCAACAGCACATTAAAAGAATTATACACCATGACCAAGTGGACTTTATACCAGGAAGGCAAGGATGGTTCAACACAAGAAAATCAGTTAATGTAATACAGCACATTAACAAATTGAAAGGGAAAAATCACAATGATCATATTGATTGATGCTGAAAAAACAGTTGAAAAAACTCTATATCCTTTTCTTATAAAAACACTCCAAAAGACAGGAATCAAAGGAAACTACCTCAATATGATAAAGGGAATGTATGAAAAACTGATAGCCAGCATCATACTCAATGCAGAGAGACTGAAAGCCTTCCCGCTAAGATCAGGAATGTGACAAGGATGCCCACTGTCACCACTATTATTCAGATTTGCTAGAAGTTCTAGCTAGAGTAATCAGGCAGGAAAAAGAAATAAAAGACATCCAAATTGGAAAAGAAAAAGTAAAACTTTCATTATTTGCAGATGACATGATACTCTGCTTGGAAGATCCTGAAAACTGTATAGTGAAGTTACTTGAGCTAATAAACAAATTTAGCAAGGTGGCAGGATATAAACTTAATGTGCAAAATCAGTAACATTTCTATACACAAACTAAGAACTAAGTGGTCAGTTAAGGAAAAGATTTCCATTCAAAACAGCCAACTAGAAGAATCAAGTACTCTCCTTTCATGCAGGAGTCATAGGTTCAATTACCAGACCATGCACCCCTGCCCCCCAAAAAAGGATGAAGTACCTAAGAATGAACCTAATTAGAGAAGTAGAGGACTTGTACATGGAAAACTACATAACATTGCTAAAAGAAATTAAAGAAGATCTAAATAGGTGGAAAAGCATTCCCTCCTCATAGATAGGAAGGCCAAATATAGTTAAGATGTCAATTCTACTCAAATTGATCTACAGATTCAACACAGTATCAATCAAAATTCCAGCAATCTACTTTGAAGAGTTGGAAAAGCTAGTTATCAAATTCATTTGGAAGGGAAATAGTCCCCAAATAGCTAAAAGCATCCTAAAAAAGAAGAAAGAAGTGAGAGGATTAACATTCCCTGACTTAAAGCCTATTATAAAGACACAGTGTTCAAAATAGCATGGTACTGGCACAAAGATAGAACAATTGACCAATGGAATCAAATTGAGAGTTCATAAATTGTTCTAGTTTGCTAGCTGCCAGAATGCAACACACCAGAGATGGATTGGCTTTTAATAAAAGGGGATTTATTTTGTTGGTTCTTCAGAGGAAAGGCAGCTAACTTTCCACTGAGGTTCTCTCTTACGTGGAAGGCATAGGATGGTCTCTGCTGGTCTTCTCTCCAGGCCTCTGGGTTCCAACAACTTTCCCTGGGGTGACTTCTTTCTGCATCTCCAAAGGCCTGGGCTGAGCTGCAAGTGCTGAGATGAGGAATGCCGAGCTGCTTAGGCTGTGCTACGTTGCGTTCTCTCATTTAAGCACCAGCCAATTAAGTCAAACATCACTCATTGAAGCAGACACGCCTCCTAGCTGACTGCAGATGTAATTACTAACAAATAAGGTTCATGCACCATTGGCTTATGTCCGCAGCAACAAGACTAGGTATGCTCACCTGGCCAAGCTGACAACTGAATCTAACTAACACATAAATAGACCAACAAATCTATGGTCAACTAATTTTTGACACGGCCCCCAAATCCTTTGTACTGAGACAAAATAGTCTTTTTGATAATTGGGCATGAAAAAACTTGGATAAAAATAGCCAAAAGAATGAAAGAGGACCCGTATCTTACACCCTACACAAAAACTAACTCAAAGTGGATCAAACACCTAAATATAAGAGCTAGCATCATAAAGCTTCTAGAAGAAAACGTAGGGAAACATCTTCAAGACCTAGTAATAGGAGGTCGCCTCCTAAACTTTTCACCCAAAGCAGAAGAAACAAAAGAAAAAATAGATAAATGGGAACTCCTCAAAATCCAATGCTTCTGCACCTCAAAAGACTTTGTCAAGAAGGTGAACAGGCAACCAACTCAAAGAGAGAAAATATTTGGAAATCACATAACAGACAAAGGTTTGATATGCCATATATGCAAAGAAATCATACAACTCAACAACAAAAGAACAAACAACCCAATTATAAATGGGTTAAAGATATGAATAAGGATTTTTCTGAAGAGCAAATACAGATGGCTCAAAAGCACATGAAATGATGTTCATTTTCATTGGCTGTAAGGAAAATCAGATCAAGACTACAATAAGATACCTCCATGCACCTATGAGAATGGCTGCTATTAAACAAAGAGGAAACTATAAATATTGGAGAGGTTGTGGAGAAACTGGGACACTTATGCACTGCTAGTGGGAATGTATAATGGTGCAGCCACTGTGGAAGACTGTTTGGCGGTTCCTTAGGAAACTAAATATCGAGTTGCCCTATGACCTAGTGATAGCACTACTTGGTATATACCCAGAAGATCTGAAAGCAATAACACAAACTGATATTTGCACATTGATTTTCATAGCAGAATTATTCACAATCACTAAATGATGTAAACAAACCAAAAGCCCATCAACAGATGAGTGTATAAACAAAATGTGACATATACATATGATGGAATCTTATGCAGCAATAAGACTAAATGACATCCAGAAGCACATGACAAGATGAATGGGCCTTGAGGACATAATGCTCAGTGAAATAAGCCAGACACAAAAGGATAGATATTGTATGATCCACCTTTATGACCATCATAAAGGTGTAATCAGAGGCTTATAATACAGAATACCGTGGACTTAGACTTACAATAGAAGCTAGAGATGGGCGCACGGTTAGCTAATGAAGTTGAACTCCAGTGTAAGGAAATAGATAGAATTGAGGTGTTTCTCTAGTGGGTCTATAATTATATTACCATATTGAAGATGAACAAGCTTTGAAAGGGGTTGTATAGACCTACATATCCCACTGATTAACACTAGAAATATAAATTAGTTCTTGCAAGAATTACCTCAAAGACATGATTCATGTACAAAGAGTATCTATGTCCAGGATACAAGGGGAAAACTGCTATTGTTCACAAGGAAACCATCAGCAGTACCACAGCAACAGCAGAGGTAAAAAATGTGAGGAGGGAAAATAGTTAACAGGAGGTTTATGTTTCCTATTTGGTGAGTGTGTGTTTGTTGGTTTTCCTTCTCTTGGGGACAATAAATTGTAGAAAATTGAGAATGTTGATGGACTGTGGATTTTGGACACTATACATGATGCCTGATGAATGCAGGTGGCTGAAGGATGCACTGACTGATTAGTAGATTGGCGCATGATGGTGTATACTTATGAATGAAAGTTGTATTGCTACAAAAAGAAACAACGTTGTGAGGCATGCAACGATGTGAATGAACATGTGGGACATTTGATGGGGCAAAATAGCCAGAAACAAAAGAACAACAATGGTATGGTCACCTTTAGAAAACGCTTATAAGAAAACAGGGGCCTAGATTGTAAGCTTTTATATCAGACACATTAAGTCTGGAGTGGTAATTATTTTTGGATTTTGAGAGGCTATTATATATATATATTTAGAGATAAGAATGAACCTGACCAGGTTGGGGTTAAAGTAATTCAGAATGCAGGGATAAGGAAGACATTGTCTATATTTTAGAATCACACATACTCTTTGAGACCAAAGGAAGAAAGGTTTACTTTATCTGGAACAGAAATTTCCTTTAGCGCATAATCTAACTTAACTTATCTGTTTAGCTCATTTGAAGAATTGAATACAGGGAGCCCAGAATAAAAAGAGGTCCTTTAATTCTGTATAGGTTAATATAATGCCTGGATACATTCTAGAGTATATTAAGCAGATAATCTAAAAGTATTGGCTAACTCCCTTGAGGGATGGGAGAAAAAATATGGAACTATTAAGCCTTACCATTAGGGTACCCCCTGATATTGTGTCAAACTATAGGGACACCAAAATCAATAGATCATGCCCTTGATCCTGAGGCTTACTCTTGTGAAGCTTATGTAGGTAGTGGAGAAGCTTAGCCTACCTATAGGCATGCCTAAGAGTTACTTTGGGAGGACCTCTTTTATTGCTCAGATGTGGCCTCACTCTCTCTAAGCCCAAATCTGCAAGTGAAATCATCGCCCTCCCCTCTGTGTGGGACATGACATCCAGGGGTGAAAGTCTCCCTGACAACATGGATGATGACTCTAACCCTGGCACCATGGTATCAATAATTCTATCCTGACAAAAAGGGGGAAAAGAAGTGTAACTAATAAAGTATCAGTGGCAGAGAGAGTTCAAATACAGTCAAGAGGCTACTCTGGTGGTTGTTCTTATGTAAATTTCAGTTAGACATTGCTACCTATCATAACTTGCCAATCAGGACTATTCCAGCCAATCCTAAAGAACACCTAGGCCGCTATATGAGATTCCACAGGGTTCCATGCACTACAGAAACCTACAACCTCCAGATGGGTCCCTGGAAAAGATAAGCCCTGAAACCTGAGGGCGCAGCCTCTCTAGAACATCAGACAGTTCCATCTCCATACTTCATATTAGTGACAGACCCTTCCAACATGAAAGAGTTAGAATGGCCATATCCAAACACCCCTAAAGAGAAAGATGAAGAGGTCAAAGATGAAGGTGGGGTTATACAGAGAAGATAGGATTTAACAAATGAATATGAATGCTGAATCATTAAATTGATATCTCTTTTCATCTCTAGTATCTTAGAGCAGCTAGAAGTAAACACCTAAAATTGTGGAATTGTAGCCCACGTCAAATTCTGAAATATGCTATACAATTAATTGTGGTGCTGTGCTTTGAAATTCATTGCTTTTTTGTATGCATGTTATTTTTCACAAAAAAAGAAAGAAAAAAACTTGATTATGATAATAAAAAAAATATTTAAGCCCTCTAGCCTCCTGTATTCTGGAGCAGCCAGAGGGAAAAATCTGAGAAGATCATATGGTAGCCTATGACCAACTCTGGGATCTGTCTTGTGACTACTTGTTGAAGAGTGCTTTGAAAACTATTGCTTTTTTATTTCTTTGCTTTGCATTTAGGTAATACTACACAATAAAAAAGTTTTTAAAAAGTACATAGAAACCCTTATTGTTGATAAGATAAACCAAACCCACTTGCTTGGATTATAATTTTTTTCATGAACCACCTGACCCTGACACTGTACTATATTCACATCTGGCCATAACTATGCATTGCTCAATGTTTCACATACTCCCTAATACTTGTATTTAGTCTCCCATCCTTCAGACTTTTGGTTTCCTATTGAATACTTACTTACCCTGCAAAGTCCTCCTTTTAATATCACTGTCATAATTACTGGTCCCTCTCATGATTCCATGGCACATGTTTGTTTGTCTTTCTAGAACAGAATCCTTATTTTCTCCTTCTTTTTTTTTTCCCTAGCCATGTTGCTGAGATGTAATCATTGTGCAAACCTGTGCAACCATGTTTGTGAGGTTAAAACAGTTAAAGAACCACATCATTATTGCCTGAAGAACCAAGAAAAGGGGTTGCTTGGAAGCAGCAAGGACTGAGCTGAAGAAATAAATTCCCTAATTATGAACCAACACAAGTCCCACAGGCTGTACATGTACAGTATAGACCCAACCAAGCTTATTAAAAGCTGTGAGAATTGAGTTACAATATAAAACCACTGTCCAAGTCCCAGAGTAAATCTTGAATGGTTCATGAGAAACAAAAACCCAAACATTGTAAGAAAAACTTTAAAAACTGAATTGACAATGTAATCCAACACCCACCAGTTGTTAGTAAGTGAAGAGAACATACAGTCTGAACTTAACCACTCCCAGGGATCAATCAGCTAAGACAAACTAACAAAAAAAAAATCAGCATCCTCCAAAGGATTTAACAGATTCAGAGTTTCTAAACATAGTGTTCAAATTATGCAGGATACAATCCCAAATTCCTTGTCATATCAATAACCAGAAAATCTGACCAACTCATAAGGTAAAGGACAATCAATAGTTGACAACCTGAGATAACCCAGATGTCATAATTATCAAATAAAACAGTCACTGTTACTATCCCCCAGATAAGAAAAAATAAACATTCTCACAATTAAAGCAAAAATAAACAATATTAGCAGAGAAATATAAACTAAATATACAGACAAATGGAATAGATGATTTTTCTCCAAAAAAGGTTAAAATATGTGTGCAATTATTTTAACATTGTCTTCTAACAAGTGTAGATGTTTTGCAAATGAAAATTAAGACATAAAGGCATCTAAATACTTGCAATGTTTCAATGTTTCAATAGAAATGTTAAAACATTTGCATTACGTAGAATGTAAAGAGTTTGAACAACCACTAAGGATATAATATGAAAGTAGAAAAAAAATTGAGAAATTAAAATAGAATGCTAAGACATACTAAATAATCCAAAAGAAGTAGTAAATGGAAAATAGAGGAACAAAAAGCAGATGAGACAAACAGGAAAATAATAAATGGTACTCTTAAATAATAACTACAGTCAGTATGAATGGTCTAAGTAGTCTAATTAAAAGGCAGTTACATTAATATTAAATTAATATTAATTAAGTTGGTGTGATGGTGGCTCAGTTGCAGAATTCTCACCTGCCATGCCCAAGATCCAGGTTCTATTCTGGATGCCTGTCAATGAAAAAAAAAAGTAAAGAATAAATTAGTCAAATAGGAATACTGTGGAAACACAAATAAAAATTTTATTTGTCCTTATCATAGGGAATAATTTTCAGAACAAGGAATATTCTCAGAGATAAAGAGAACAATACACAATCATAAATACAAAATATCAGTTCACCAAATAGATAAAACAATATAGCAGAAGAGGAAGTCAAAATATGATTAAAGCAATTTTTGGCAGATGTACAAAAGTAATTAAATTATGAAAATAGACTTTTTCAATAAATAGTTTATTTTCAATAAATAGTCAAATTCATAAAATTGACAAATTGAACTTTATCAAATTAAAAATTTACTCTGTGAAAAACATTATTTAGAGACTGCAAAACCACAAATTCAAGGAAATATTTGTCAATCATATATCTAATAAATAACATTTCTTTCGAATATATAGTTACCAAAATCCAATTTATTTAAAAACAAACTCCTTGTGCCAGTTTGAAAGGATGTATGTACCCTAGAAAAGGTTTAATCCTAATCAATCTTGTGGAAGCAACTGTTTATTCTAATCCCTATTCAGTAGTATAGGTTGGAAACTTGAGTTTTCTCTATGGAGCTGTGACTCAATCAACTGTGGATATTAAACTTTATTTGATGAGATGTGGTCTCCACCCATTCTATGTGGGTCTTGATTAGTTTACGGTAATCCTATAAAAGAAGAAGCATTTTGGAGAAAGCTTCAGAATGGCATAGACAGGAGAAGCAGAGAATCCACCAGCCAGAGACTTTGGAGATGAAGAAGGAAAACACTTCCTGGGGAACCTCATGAAACTGGAAGCTGGGAGAGAGAGCTAGCAGATGATGCCGTGTTCACCACGTGCCTTTCCAGATGAGAGAGAAACCCTGGCTGTGTTTGCCATGTGCCTTTCCACCAGAGAGAGAGAAACCCTGGACTTCATCTGCCCTCTTGGATTAGGGTATCTGTCTCTGGATGCCTTAGATTGGACATTTCTATAGACTTATTTTAATTTGGATAATTTCAAGGCCTTAGAATTGTAACATATATCTTAATAAAATCCCCTTTCTAAAAAGCCATTCCATTTCTGGTGTACTGCTTTCTGGCAGCTAGCAAACTAGAACACTACTCAATTAAAAAAAAAAAATGGACAAAGAATTTAAGCAGACGCTTCAAGCAAGAAGGTATATAGATGGCAAATCAGCACATGCAAAGATGCTTAATGGGAATGCAACACGGTATATACTCTCTAGAAATCAGTTTGGCACTTCTTATTATAATTACCATATGAACTAACAAGCCCACAAATAAGTATTAAGGTAATATAATATTCTACATTCACACAAAAACCTGTACATGAATGTTTATATCAGATTAATGAGTACATGTAGAAAATGGGAACAACCCAAATGTCCCCCAGCTGGAGAATCGATAAGCAAACTGGTATATCTGTACAATGAAATACTAGTCTGTAATAAAAATAAAGTATTGATATAAGCAATAACATTTGAAGATGTCAACTGCAAAAATAGCCAGACTTAAAAAATGCCACTCAAAATGCAAAAGTCTAGGAATGGAGAAGAGAGTGTATGCCAGGTGTTAAGTTTTGGGGGAGTGTATGACTGCAGGAGGAATCATTATGGAAAATGTTTGGAGGTGATGAAACTGTTCTATGTGGCAGTTAAACAACTCTACATATTTTTCAGAACTGTGTATTTTACTGTATATAAAGAACAAATAAATTTAAAGCCTGGGGAAAGTATTTGAGATATAAAGCAATGATTTCACAATGAAAATAACTAAAGTTTAAAATTAAGCAAATGAAGTGAGACATAATATTTTTGTTGAATATTGGACTCAGGTTAAAGGGATCAGAACAGAGATTCTTCAAATGAGATCCCCTTCAATCTGAAGTATAGATAATAATGGAGAATACATAGGAGCTATCTGTGTTATCTGTGGAGCTTTGGACCATAATCTATTTAATTTTTTACTTAAATGTCTAAATTATAAGTGAAAGAAGCACAAGTGTTTAGAAGGTAATCTGTAGTGCAGAAGCAAGGATAGAGAAGTTAATTATAACTTTAGCTATTTATCAGATTTCATGTTACTTTTGGTTGTTTATACAGAAATACATTTTTCAGGTAAATATATAATTATATGGATTTATTTTTAAATGTGGTGGGAGGGAAAAAAGGTTTTGCATCTTGGAAGACTGAAGACTTGATGTTGCTCCGTCCCTGGAAGCTGCTAGCTATGAAGTAGATTGGAGCTGTGAGTTCTGTATATGAATCAGGCTGTCAATTGGATCCCTCAAGAAGATTTTAACCTGAATAGTCTCTGCCTTGCAAACTGTGTAATTCCAATCCACTTAATGTTATTTGTGCTCTTCTGGCTTGGATAAGCTTATAGAAGATTCTTGATTAATTAAGGGTTTGGTATAATTATCTGATAACTATACTTTTTATATGTGTTTATTCATGGCAGTCAGACTGCTTGGTGAATTTTCAGAAAAAAAGGCATGCCCTTCAGACAAGCAGAAATGAGCTATATTTTAAATGAGTTGGGGGAATTAAATGTAATCAAATTGCCTTAATAGTGTGTCAGGAGGCCAAATGATGAGAGTTTGTTATACATGCAAAACACAAACACATACACAGACATTACACACACACACAGACAATATAGTTTTGATAAGGAACACTGTAAATGTGAAATAAGCTTAGCATATAGATGGAAAATAAATAAATGAGGAGATAGTCAACATAACTAGTCATTAGGGAAATGCAAACTATACATTTATTAGAACAGTTAAAATAAAAATCGTAATAAGACCAAGTGTAGGTGAATTAGTAGATAAATTGGATAACTCATATTTTGCTGGTGTGAATGTGAAATGATAGAACCACTCTGGAAAACAATTTCATAATTTCTATTATTTCTTGCTTTTTTTTTAGCAATACTTTAAAATCTTGAATATATACTTAACATATGACTTAACAATTGTACTCCTGGGCATTTATCCCAGAGAAATAAAAATGTATCAAACAAAACCTGTACATGAATGCTCATAGCAGATTCATAATTATGCCAAATTGGAATCTGCAAAAATGTCTCTCAATGGGTGAATGCTTAAACCAACTGTGGCACATCCATCCCATGGGATACTTCTCAGCAATAAAAACAAATGGACCTTGATATGCACAGGAGCTTGGCTGGCTCTCAAAGGCTTCATGCTGAGTGAAGGAAGCAATTTCCAAAGGTCACATACTGTGTGATCCCATTTATATACCATTATCAAGTGACAAGATTACAGAGATGGAGAGCAAGCTCCTGACTTTCAGGGATTAAGGATAGTAACAGGGAAGGGGTGGGTAAGACTATAGAGAGAATAGGAGTGAGATATTGGTGGTGATGGAATAGTTCCTTATTTTGTGTGGGGTGGTGCTTTCATGAATCTACACATGTGATAAAGTGACATAGAATTTTGC
Organism: Myrmecophaga tridactyla; assembly: GCA_004026745.1. Classification (NCBI taxonomy): domain Eukaryota; kingdom Metazoa; phylum Chordata; class Mammalia; order Pilosa; family Myrmecophagidae; genus Myrmecophaga; species Myrmecophaga tridactyla. The sequence continues at coordinate 12,097 of PVIY010038639.1, read as the reverse complement.
ACATCTATTGTACCAATGCAGTTCCCAGGGCTTGATATTGAACTGAAATACATAAGATATAAACTTTGGGTGAAACTGAGTAATAGGTACTTGGGACCCCTCTGTAATCACTTTGCAGCATCCTGCTAATCTATAATTATTTCAAAATAAAAAATTGAAAGGAAACTATCTGAGTTACAAGCTATCTGTAATCATTAAAATAAGGTAAAATAAAGGAGAATGGCCAAGAATTTAATATTTCATTTTTGAAGAATGGTAAATGGAACCAGGGTTAGAAAGATAAAATAATGCATGATATCTGTCACCAAATATTTGAGAGACTGTATTGAGAATGAAATTCTTTTCACTTTTTAATTTCTTTTTAATTTTTTTAATTCAGCCTGCCTGCCCTGTGCACTCCTTTGCAGTGTGGGGAGAGTATTTGATGCCCAAGGCAAGACTTTGCTGCACCACGGGCTGTGCACGCTCTCTGTTCCTGTAGGAAACTCGCCTTTTCTGAGTTAGTTGTCAGTTGGAGGGAGTTGAATCCTTTTCTTTCTAAAGATAAAAGACATTATTTTTTTCTTTTTTTTTTAAACGTAACAACATACAAACACAAACATTCTCACTGTATGATCATCCACTCTTGATATATAATCAATATTTCATAATATCATCACATAGTTGCATATTCATCATCATGATCATTTCTTAGAACATTTGCATCAATTCAGAAAAAGAAATAAAAAGGAAACAGAGAAAATTTCATACATACCATACCCCTTACCCCTCCCTTTCATTGATCACTAGCGTTTCAATCTACTAAATTTATTTTAACATTTATTTCCCCTATTACTTATTTATTTTTAATCCATATGTTTTACTCATCTATCAATAAGGTAGAGAAAAGGAGCATCAGACACAACGTTTTCACAACCACACAGTCACATTGCGAAAGCTATATCATGATACAATCATCTTCAAGAAACATGGCTATAGGAACACAGCTCTACATTTTCAGGTAGTTCCCTCCAGCCTCTCCATTACACCTTAACTAAAAGGTGATATCTATGTAATGTGCAAGAATAACCTCCAGGATAACTTCTCGACTCTGTTTGGAATCTCTCAGCTATTGACACTTTATCTTGTCTCATTTCACTCTTCCCCTTTTTGGTCGAGAAGTATTTCCTCAATCCCTTGATGCAGAGTCCCAGCTCAGAGAATGAAATATTAAGCTTGACTTTCCAACAGTACAGACTAGATAATGGATAAAAAAATAAAGCGGGTCAGAATTCAAATTTACATAAATTGACTAGTGAGTCTTTGAAAACTCAGATAACTCTGAGAATGGATTTAGTGATGCTGTGTTCCCCACTCATGTGGAAATGATAAATGAGTGACCCAAGAACTGTGCAAACACTACTAGCATTTAGTTCTCGATGTGAGTGAGAGCTCAGAAGTGGAGTCTTCTAAATTTAACAAAAAATAAAATGGGGGTATTCCTGCATAAGTAGACTAAATATTAAACAGCAGCCTGTACACCATTTCCTTTTAAGTAACTTCCTCTTTGTCTATTTTCTTCTAATTTAGTGACGGTCTTAGGGAACCATATCCTTGTTCTCCTTACCAGCCCGTGTTGCTAAAATTTGTTCTCAAAAGAGAATCTGAAATTGAACTGCAGTGGAATATATATGAAAAAGAGCCAAAGAATGACCATTCCTTGTAGAAATGTCTGACAAACCTGCTATTGTTTCAAGTGTGACTCACTATATAAATTTATTTAAGCTGCTTTATAAGAAAAAAATGCCTGAACACTTAAGTGACCTAAATAATTTGATTTAGGGATAATCTAAGATTATTCCAATGCAATTATATCTCTATTTTGTTTTATTTTTATTTCCTGTAAATCATCCCCCCTCATGTTTCCCAATTTATTGAAGCCATGGGATATGTAATTTCATTGGATAGACAGATATGACCTAGAATCATGTCATCACTAGATTTGGATGCCAAATGATGCTGTTTTTTCAGTTCCTAGAAGGAAAATAATCTTGATAAGTGTATTGATAAACAAGAAAACTACTGAGCAAGCAAAATTAAACTTATTATGCTAACTGTAATAAGGGCTAACGATCTGAAAAGGGACTTAGTGCCTTACCTAGAAGGGGAAAATAATGAGACAATATTTGTAGGGTTTGAGGTGGGACTGGGTGTAGCTTATAAAATAATAATTCTAGATTGGTGAACTTAGGTGGAGTCTTGGAGCAAATGGGATAAGTAAGCTGTTCATCATATACGGGGCCATTTAGACACTTTATACTATTATTTTCCAGGAAGAAGTGTTTACCTCATTTAACAGCTGTGAGTAGTAATCCTAATTTTGCTGACTCAGTATTGTTAGGAACAGGAACAGAAAATGATGCTTTTGAAGGGAGGACTATGAGAAAATCTGCAGACATATTTTTAAAAACCCACTGCAGGGGTTAAGTGATTTGGAATGCTAGGAGATGTTGCATTTGTCAGGAGGCAAGAAGTGACAGTGTATGTATTACTGTTATGAATTGAATCGTGTACCCCCAAATGATTTTGCTGAAGCCCTAATTCCAGGTATTGTGAATGTTGGCCTTTTTAGAAATAGGATCTTTGAAGATGTTATAAGATGTGGCAAAACTGTATTGGCGGGGGGGTCCTTGACCCAATGTGACAGGTGCTCTTATAAGGACAAGGTCTTTGGACACAGAGAAAGAGTGAGAAATTCAGTTTCTAACTAACTTGGAGGCAAGTTATTCAACAACTCTGTTAGATTTCTCATCTGTAGAAATGGAGATAATATTCATTCCATATTAAATTAAATTATATATATCAAGGGACTATCAGAAAAAATATTTGAAAAATTAATAATGTATCCTAGTTGGCATGGTCAAAACTGCACGGAATGATTCTTACCATTATAGTATAACTGACCACAGCAACACATTTAATCAAGGAAGCAAAATGCTACTGATATGTGCCTTTCTGCCAAGGGATGTGCAGTCATGATATATACACAGTACACTATTATAAATGCAGAAAGTTCATTACTAAGACAATACAATTTTATTGATTTGTGTATTTTATCATTAATTTCTCATTAATTTCCACCTTAAGACTTATAAATAAAATCCATGACCCAAAAAAGAGCATGATGCATGCAACTTACCCCCAAAGGGTCAGAAAATGATAGCTAGAAATAGATATATAGATAGGGGTAGATAGATAGACAGACAGAGAGATAGAATAATAGAATGATGTAACAAATGAGGCAAAATGTCAAAAGTTGGCAATTTTGGTATCAGGGTAGGGGTATAATGTTCTCTTCATTATTTTTGTACTGTTTTCAACTTTCCTGTAAGTTTAAAATTATTTCAAAATAAAAAGTTTAAAAAGCAAGTATCTAGCTCTTTCGACTTGGCCACTGACATACTTTCCAGATTGTGAAAGACCCAGAAACTCCAGGGCCATGTGAGCCACAGTCTGGGCAAACAGCAGAAACATCCAGGAGTCTGGCATAATGCTGGTGGCATGCATCACCACAGCATCAACTTCGACAAGCATCACCCAGGGTACTTTGGGAAGGTTGGTGTGAGGCATTATCACTCGAAGAAGAACCAGAGTTTCTGTCCAGCTGTCAACCCTGATAAATTGTGGACCTCAGTCAGTTAACAGACACTGGTAAAGGCTGCAAAAACAAAACTGGATCTATGCCCATCATAGATGTGGTGCAATTGGTGAGTCAATTGGATAATGTCTTTACATAGGTCCTTGCCTCTTCCTCTCAAAACTCTGGGTATCCAATCCATTAAACTTCAGAGCTGAAGTCTATCCTATACTTACCCAGCAGCTTACTAGATAATTTTAGTTGAAAAAGCACATGTAATTCACAGTGACCAAAGTGTACTCTTTTCTACTTACCCTTCTCTCTGCCTTGCTCGTATTTCCTTCTCAGAAGTGAACAATTCAAGGAACGCAGATCAATCTTTACTTTCAGTGTAACTGATGCAAAATAGTTGAGAGCAATCACCCCCTCATTCACTAAGGGGTTGTATAGACTCAAGTGTCCCACAGATTAACACTACAAATATAAATAAGTTCCTGCATGAACTAATTCAAAAGTATGAATCTTGTACAAACATTGTATAATTTGGGAGTATGGGGGAAAATACTATTGCATGTTATTGGCTATGTTTAGCAGGAAAACATCAACAGTACTGCAGCAATACCAGGGGCACTTAATGAAGGAAGGGACAAGAGTTAGGGGGAGGTTTGGATTTTCTATTTGGTGAGGGTATGTTTATTGGTTATCTTTATCTTGGGACCATGAAATTATCTAAAATTGAGAATATTGGTGGACTGTTGACTTTGGTCATTCTACATTAGTTCCAGTAGATGGAGGTAGCTGAAAGGTGCACTGACTGAGAAGTAGATTGGTGAATGATGGTGCATACATATGATCAAACATTGTGCTGCTACAAAAAGGAATGAAGTCATGAGGCATGCAATGATGTGGATGAAACTGTGGGACATTGGGTAAGGCAAAATAAACAAGAAACAAAAGTGCAAATATTGTATGACCTCATTTAGAAAATACTTATAAGAAAACTGGGGTCTAAATTGTAAACTCTTATAGCAGTCACATTTAGTCTGGAGTGGTAATTACTACTTCTGGATTTTGAGGGGCTGTTTTTTACATGTATAACCTGCTTTTTAGAGACAAGAATGAAGATGACCAGGTCGAGAGTAAGGTTATTCAGAATACAGGGGTAAGGAAGACATTGTCTGTATTTTAGAACTTTACCTATTCTTTGAGACCAAAGGAACAAAGTTTAATTTTGTCCAGAACCTATTTTTTCTGTACCACATAATCTAACTCAATCTGTCTGGACAGATCATTTAAACAATTGAAACACAGGGAGCCCAGAATAAGAATGAGAGCCTTAATTCTGTATAGCTTAATGTAATGTCTGGATAAATCCAAGAGTACGTTAAACAGAGTCAAAAGGTATTGGCAATGGTGGCTTAGTGGCAGAATTCTCGCCTGCCATGCAGTGCCTACCCATGCAAAAAAAAAAAAAAAAAAAAAAAAAGGATTGACCCTGTCCCTTGAGGGATGGGAAAAAAATATAGAACTATCGAATTTTATCACCTTTACTGTGCCAAACATTAGGGACACCCAAATCAATAGGCCGAGCCCTTGATTTTTGAGACCTACTCTTGTGAAGATTATGTAGGTATACCAAAGAGTGGCCTCCAGAGGACCTCTTTTGTTGCTCAGATGTGACCTTTCTCTCTATATAAACCCAACTCTGTAAGTGAAACCATTGCCCTTCCCTCTATGTGGGACATGACATCCAGGGATGAAAGTTTCTCTGGCAGCATGGGAGATGACTCCCAGGGATGAGCTGGCCCTGACACCATGGGAGCAACAATGCCATCCTGACCAAAAAGGGGAAACAAGTTTAACAAATAAGGTATCAGTGGCTAAGAGAGTTCATGTCTAGTCGAGAGGCTTTTCTGGAGATCACTCTTACACACACTTCAGTTAGACATTCCTACCTATCACAACTTACCAAACCCTAATCAAAACCATTTCTGCCAATTCCAAAGAACATCTAGGGCATTATATAAAATTCTACAAATGTTCCATACCCTAGAGTAACTTTCCAGAAATCTACAAACTCCAGATGTGTCCCTGGACCAGATAAGTCCTGAAATGCAGAGGGGCCAGCCTCTCCAAAACATCAACTAGTTTCATCCCCCTAGCCCATATTATCAACAGCCCCTTCCAACATGAAAAAGTTAGAATGGGCATAGCCCAAATACCCTTAAGGTGTGGGCAAAAGATCAAAGGTGAGGGTGGAGTTATACAGAGCAGGCCGGGTTTAACAAATAAGTATGAATGCTGAATCATTATATTGATGTTTCTTTTAGGCTTCAGTACTTTAGAGCAGCTAGAAATAAAACCTAATATTGTGGAATTGTAACCCATACCAAACTCTGAAATCTGTTCTACAACTAATAGTTGCGATGTACTTTGAAATTTATTGCTTTTGTGTTTATATTATTTTTCACAAAAAGAAAAGCAAAGAGAAGAAGAATTAAAAAGAGAAGATAGGATTTAACAAATGAGTATGATTACTGAATAATTATATTGGTATTTCTTTTGGTCTCCAGTGTCTTGGAGCAGCTAGAAGAAAAAATGAAAAATCATGGAACTGTAACCCATACTAAACTTTAAAGTCTGTTCTATACTACTTGTTAAAATGTACTTGGAAACTTATTGCTTATATATATATATATATATATGTTATATTTCACAATAAAAAAGTTTTTAAAAATCTATAAAAATTCATGTCACATAAAAAAGTCACTAGCTAGAGAAAAATTAAATAAAATGGAAAGCAAAAAAGGAAAATCAGACCTGGAATTCTGGGAACAATTGTTGATTGGATGTACACATTGGCCTCTGCTGCTGCCTGAAACCCCATTGCCATAAGATAAAAAATAATTTTTTAAATTGACATAAATTTGCTAAGTGAAAAGGGAATGGAGAGGGACAGAACAAGATATTTTTGGAAGTGGGGAAATATGAGCAAGCATTAGAAGACATAGAGATCTAGATGGCAAATGACTAGAGCAAGAAACACTTAACATCATTAGAAATTAAGAAAATGACAAACTGAAACTACAGTATATAATGCTAACCTCCTATAGGAATGATTAAAATTCAAATATTAAAGAGTGCTGGAGAGGATGTGGGAACTAGAACTTTAGTACATTCTTGGTGGGAAAGTTAAATGGGAAATATTTGGAGAATTTCTTATAAACAAATAATCATATGACCTAGCAGTTTTTATAGTATCTTTATTAACAATCACTCCAAATTGGAAGCAATGTTTTTCAACTGGAGAATGAACAAACATGTTGGAGCAAATTGAAGTGATTACTCCCTGCTTTGAAGGACTTCATAGTGTATTTAGAAATAAAAATTCTTAATACCATCAACAGAGGACCAATTAAAATGATCTATCAATAAGCTAATCATATGGTTACCTAATTTATTATTTAATAACCAGTTATTTAGTGATTACTACCAATTGCAAAGAACTATGAGAGGAACTAAAGGGATACAAGTTGAGTAAAGAAGGAAATCCCTGACTTCCAATGAGCTTAACATTTAGTGGATAAGACAGATATTAAAAAATAAATAAGGAGTGGAAATGGTCTTTGCAAGAAATTCTAATCATGGGCTGAATACAGAATGACTTTTGCTCAAGTTTCCAAATTATGAAGTAAATTCTAATTTCTGCACATAATATTAGTGCCTCAGGTCTGAGCTCCATTGTCTGCCCTTCAAGAGTCTCCTTCAAAAGGATTCAGCATCTTTTCCTGTTACACATCCAGAAAGACCTCCTGTTCCAGGTGTCTTCTTTAATTCCTGTGGATATGCTTCTTTGCTCCCACCTCAACATCTTTGATTTTGTTTTTTCTTCCACCTGGGTCACCTTCTGTTGCCTTCTCAATTGCTTTCCAAATCCCCTCAAAATTCAGTTTAAGTCGCATTTCCTCTATTCAGCCATCATCTGATATGTAATGAACTCCCTTTCTTCCAAAACATACAATCATAATATGACACTTATTCAATATGCAGCAGGAGTACAAATGGAGACCTACACAACATGTCTAAATATTTAAGTCATGAGGACAATAAACCTTTTAGTGTATTATATTCTAGTCTCTTACTTTTAAAAAATGTTGTCCCTGACAAAATTGAAATACGTGTGAAAAGCTTTAGCTTCCATGACTAAAATAAGCAAAGTGACAAAGCAATGAATTTAGTTGTATTTGAGCATACCTGAATGCCCTTTTCCTGAACCTGTGATGTTTAAATAAATAATAATTTCATATATAAATTTATAAATTGCTATATGTATTCCATAATATTATTTTTCTTGCCTTCATCTTGGCAAAATTACAAATATCATTGTTGTAGGCAAATATTTTGATATAATGTGCCTTATTGAAAATAATGGCAAATAAGATCACCTCTCTGAGTCACTGTGGATTAACTTTGACCTCCAGAGAAATAATTAATCTTTAAATTGGGAAATAAACAATGAATTTTACATATTTCTTTTGAACATTGCAAAGGAGTCAATAAATGCTATAAAACTCTTTAATTTCCAATTAGATGTGGTTATCAGCACTATCACAATTTCCGTCATCTTTAAAGTAACATACAGCTCTATATAATAATGTAATGTAATGTAATGCAAAGTAGTGAGTGGGATTGTACTCATGTTATGCTTATATACAAATCTAAGATTCACAGGAACTGTTTAATGCTGCAAAATATCCCTCATCCTGCATATACATCCTATTATAGACATTGAACTAATTTTTTAGTATCTCTGGGGCTACAAATTGGAACATAAAGAAAAGCAAGAAAATTGACACTCAGTTCAATGCCCTACTTTGTTATGCAAATGTTTGTTGAACTCATGCTGAGAGGAAAAGTTTGAAAGTTAATTAATTAGTCTTTTCTGTTTCCAAAGAGTTTCAACCAGTGGAATCGTTACTGTAGGGTGAAGCCCTGAAGTCTGGGACATAATGTCACAACCGACAACCTTCAGAGCATCAGGACACAGTAGCCAGAGGACAGAAAGCAGAAGGCTCTGGGCCTGAGCGCATTGTTCATGTGGGGTTGGCCGCTTTAAGCATGACAAGTTTACAGAGTCCTGAGCACCAGACCCCAAGCACAGGCCCCATGTGCGTTTAGCCAAATTTCTTTCTTTGTGCATTTGTGACTTACAGATCCTTTTAAGATACACAGACCAAGGAAGAAGTCCTTTTGCCTGGGTTAATTGTGACAAAGCATTCCATTATCTTTATCTGTTTTTCTTTCCCCCATTTTATGGTCTTTGAGGTCCAAGAAGGAATGCATAATTTCTACTAACTGTGCTGTGGGAAAACCATTAAGCCATGGTATTTTGCATGGAAAAATAAGGTGCTTGTAAAAGTAACTACTTAAGTAAATTTTTCACTCCATTTTAAGCGTACTCTTTTTTGTTTTAAGTCACTGTACCTATGACATTTATGTCAACTGTGAGGTATTCGATTTGTGCTGTTTGCAAAATATTCTCCTGCTCCTAGTAGGGGATTGGGCAAAGTGGCAAGACTATGGTCGATGCATTGTGGATGGAAATGATGTAACATTAGAGAGCCTAGAGGTCTCTCCCAGATACAGCAGATGGCAAATATGCAGGTAATGTTTGTTCCACCAGCCGAAGTATCTGATGGATTATGATAGCAGCTCTTCTGCTGAGCCAGCGAGAAAGAAATCCTGCCAAATTCCAATTTCTGTCACTTTCTCTCATCACTGCTATGTGATTGATTGACTATGTAGGCTGTGTATGAGTAGTCAATTGCTGTTTTTTATTTGCATCAGGACATCATTGAATTGATTTGTTTTTGATATAAATGTCAATCAGTGCCTCATCATTTCACCAGTTGCATGGGCAGGGCGGTAATAAGTATAAAAGGAAATCTTGGGTGGGCCACGGTGGTTCAGCAGGCAAGAATGCTTGCCTGCCATGCCAGCGGACCCGGGTTCGATTCCCGGTGCCTGCCCATGTAAAAAAAAAAAAGGAAATCTTAACAGTTTTGTAGCACTTTTCAGAGAAATTTTTCATCAAGGAAAACCTACAAGTAAGTGGCATGTGGATCAACAGAAAAGTAGAAAAATACTGAACTTCGGTTGGAAATGGACTGCGTAATAAATACGATTTTCTTGACGTTGAATACCATGCTTATTTCTTATTCTGGCATACTTCTATTATTAAAAAAATAAAGAAATGATCAAAATTCAACAAAATATATATATGATCATATTCTTTAAAACAAGATGGTATTTAAAAAATATAATATTAAGAGAATAAAATTGTCAATTTGTCTAAAAATTGAATGGGAAGGATATATCTATTTAATTTCTAAATGATAAAAAGTATAAATCCAGAGAATCCATTCATTTCCATTATTAATGAAATAGAGTATAAAAAGAGAGAATAAAATACTATTTAAATGTCCTTAATCATTATCCATTCCATTTTACTTGTCTCCTTCATGTGGCAATTGAATATAAAAGCATTAAATGGATCACTTGTAAATTGATGATTAATTTTCAATACTTCCTTACCACCACCACAGGAATCTTAGCTGAGGAGACAATTTTTTTTTCATTTGTAATTTTCCAGCTTCCCCCAACCAAGCTATTTCCTAGAATACACAATAGGAACCAATCTTTACCAATCCTGGAAGGATCCACAGCTTTGGACTTTTATCTGTTTATTTCCTTTACATGGAGAACAAGGACACACACAAAATAAGTCATGACATTTTTGTGATACAAAACTTTACAAGAGGAAAATTGACCATAGATTTCTATATCATGTTTAAGTGGCAAAAAACAAACTAAATTATCTTGGATAAAAATAAAGCATCAACTACAAAAAACAAGGTTCACATAACTAAAAAAAAAAAAAAAGTCATGGAAAGTGGATTCAGTTTTTTTTTTTTTGTTCTGACATTCAAACAATATCATGTGGACTTCGTAATTTCATGTTTTGTCCCTCCTTTCTCTTTATTCACTCCATTCTCACATAAGATTTACCTTGTGTCCACCAGATTGATGCAGTAATGTTAGCCTCTACTCTCCTCCTTTTAGGTTCAAATTGCAGAAAGAAAAAAAAAACGTTTCACCCAAACCTTGTAGACAGGGCATGGTATATATTTTGAACAGAAAGACAAAAAATTAACATAAAAGGGAAAATGAACTACAGTCTTTGATTCTATGAAAAATATAAGGAAAATTTTTCTATTTTAATTTGACCAAATTTGGCTCACCTCAATCTCCTTACCAATGGTTAGTTATAAATTACATCCCATAACATGATAAACGTGTGCATTTTTCTGCTTGAGGAAATGCATGGATATTATCTGTCAAAATATTTAATATATTATTCAGTAGTAATTTCCCATAGAACTTACTTCTCAGTATCTCCCATTTCAGAGAATTATAATGATAAAATTTATCAAGTGTATTTCACTTGGGGCCTGGGGAAAGCCAAAGTAAATTTTTAAAAAGATTCTTTCCATATTAAAATGTGGAATTAGATTCAAAATTTAGTAAAGTGTCTACATTAAAAAATGCTCAGATTTCTGTTTATCAAATGAGCTGCGTTTTGCAGATGACAATTTCTTTTTATAATGCCTCGGGTTGCTCAAATGTGAAGCGAATTTCGACATGACATCTGGTCCTTGCGGGAAATGAAATGAGAATACCGAGCTAGTGTTATGCAATTGCACCTTTTGGTTTATTTGGAAAAGGGTATTTTAGCGAATACAAATCATAACAAATTGCAATTTATTACTTTATTTCATTTTGGATCAATAGAGTTGATATATTAGAAGGGAGAATGCTTGCATGAGGTAAGAATCAGGAAAAAGCAGAATTAATACACTGGATTGGCTCTAGTTTTGCCAAAGTTAACAGCACAACAGGGAGATTTTTGTTAAAGTTGTGTCACAAAAATGGTATCATGAGCTTTGGTCGTTTACTCTTTTTCTTTACCTTCAAGGGCACAAATGAATATATGAAGGCGTGAAAATCAGTATAGCAAATATGATTTCATTATACAACTTGCAAGATGCAAAATTATTTCTAAGGAAAAATAAAGTGCTGAAAATGTTCACATTCATTTACAGAAAATTTAAATTCACGATTTAGAACTAGGCTCTCCAATATGAAAGGTACTGAACACATGTTGATGAGTACTTGAAATGTGAGTGCTGTGACTGAGAAATTGAATTTTTACTTATATTCATTTTTGAATGCTTTAAATTTAAGAATGCTTGCTCGATTCAGCTATTGGAAAGCACTTCAGTATATTTGAAACAAATTATGTGGGTGTGAATCTACATATTAAACTTTTAATTTTATAGAAATCTAAGTATAGATCAAGTATTCCTCACAAAAATTTAACAGGAATTGAATGGTATCAAGTATATAACAGGTTTAAAATAG
>PVIY010038638.1:0-23747 GCA_004026745.1 Myrmecophaga tridactyla | reverse complement strand
CTTGGAGGGGAGAAGCCGTCCCGCCTTGGGTCCAGGGGCCTCGTGACAAGCCCTGAACAGCAAGAGCAATGCACACAGCCCCCTCCCCAGAGCTTCATGTGCATGAAATGTCCACATTCTCAGCATCTGCCCATGGCGGGTGCTGTCACGGATGAGCAAACTGAGGCACGGAGAGTCTGGTAGCTAGCCCAGAGTTGTGCAGCTGTGGTGGGGGAGCAGGACAGGAATCTCTCCTGGCTGGCACTGGCACCACGCTATGACTTTTATATAAGAGCTTTATTTATGTGTAATTTAGTGGACATGCATGTCCCTTTCAGTGGGCTGTAGTGTATTCACAGGACCTTGCGCCGATTGCCACAATCTGATTCCAGAATATTTCCGTCACCCCACAGAGAGGCCCCTTGCCCATTGGCTGCCCCCGGCTGCCACCCGTCTGCCCTCTGGCTCTGTGTGTCCACCCACCCTGGATAGCTCAGACCTGCGGAATCACACATGTGACCTTCTCGTCTGGCTTCCGCCACTGGCATGAAGTGTCCACAGCTCCCCGAGCTGTGGAACGTGCGGGCGCCTCCATCCTGTCCTGCATCCACACCAGCGGCCTGCACTGGCCTAGTGCCTCCTGGGAGCGTGGTTTCTTTGAGCATCCGGTGGATGTTTGTAGCCACAGGCCTCCTTACGTGATCGGAGTGAGGACGTAGGGGAGCGTGTGAGTGTAGCTGAAAGGGCTGGGAACATGGGTAGATTTTATTCTTTGAAGAACGCCGGGATGGGAGGGGTTGGCATAGTAATTCCCACACAGCCCCTCGGGAACGGGAACGGAGAGGCTGCGCTGCGTGGATGGCACTCGTGCGTTTGGAATCACCTGTCTGTCCCCAGACAGAGCCGTGGGTCATCTCGGCTGGTAGGCTAATCAGCCCATGCGCCCTGACTCCAATTTACATTTCCGGCCCCTCAGCTCCCGGGGTTTGTCTTCACTGCTGCTGACCTGCTTCCGGGGCCTGCACGGCGAGCAGGTGGCTGGAGCTAACCCACCCGCAGTTCCCAGGATCAGCCTGTGGCCTGAGAACCAGCCCCTGCCCTTCTCGCCAGCTCCGCCATCGGCCACGTGGCGCTGCGCACTGGCCCCTGCCCGCCAGGAAGCCTCGTTCCCTGTGCTCAGGGCCACGCATGCGCCGTCTCCATGGTGACGGTAAACAGGAAGTGGGAGGGAAGGAGCGGGCTCTGCGCGCCTCGGCAACGAATGCGGGTGTATTCATTGGCTGTCCCCGAAGCGTCCACCGCACAGAGCAGCAAACAGGCTAAATGCTTTTTTCGAGGGCTGGAAATAACTTCTGAGAGATGTCAGCCGGCAAATTGGTCATGGACCTCTCTGCCTACTCTTCCTGCAGGAGAGTCCCCTTCTGCTTTGCTGGTTTCCTTTGAATGTAAATATGGGCATAGAGAAATGTAGAGCGAGCTCACCGTGCCTGTAGGTCATGGTGGAAAAGGAGTTTGTGTCTCCCCAGCCTCTGCAGTTTTGCAGGCCTTGGCTGGTCTTCATAGGACTTTGGCAGGTAATTAATCCCAAATAACAGCTCATGGTGGTGCCAAGTTTGGACCCAGGCTGTGTCATTTTGGCCTCCTACCTGCCGCCTTTGGTAGAGTGAGATGCCTACATTCGATGTACAGCTGGGAAACAAGCATGTCGAGAGGAACTGTCTTGCCCAGCAGGGTGAACTGTGAAGTTGGAGAGGCAGAGCTTCTCCAGGGTTTGCACCCTAGTCCTGCTCCACTGCGGTAGCACGTGCCTCTTACATCATGTTACCTACTGCCTTAGCAACCAGGAAATCTTGGAAACTGGCCTCTCCTGTCTCCATCTCAATCAGGGAGCAGCAAACGACAGCCCAGAGGCCAAATCTGCCCACCACCTGTTCTTGTAAATAAAGTTTTATTGGAATACAGCCATGCCCATTCATTTACGAGTTGCCTTTGGCTGCTTTCGGGCTGCAGCAGCAGACTCCAGTCAAGACAGAGACTGTGTGGTCACAAAGCCTAAAGTTGTTATGATCTAGCATTACAGAAAAAAAAAAATGTCGCTGACTCCTGCTCTAGATCTCAGGTGATGAGTTTGTCGAAGACAGGTACTTGTCATCTCCACTTTTCTACTTTCAGTGTCTGGCCTGGTATATTAGTCCGGGTTTTCTAGGGAAACCGAAGCAACAGGACATAACTGTGAATGTTAGGAACTTTTCATAGAAAATTGTCTCCCCTGCTGTGGGTACGTGGAAGCCCAGTTTCCACAGGGCAGGTCGCAAGCTTGGGACTCTGATGAAGGTTTTTGATGAAAGCTAGTTGGCTGATGAATGGACTGGAAAGTCTCTTTTCTGGCAGCCGAGAGAATCACTTCTCCTTTCAGAGCCTTCAGCTGGCTGGATGAAGCATCCCTCCTTGTTGAAGGCAGTCTCCTCGGTTGGTTGTAGCTATAATCAGCCATCGATCCAATCGACTTACTGATGACAGCAGTCCGTGAATGTCCTCCAGTAACAATCAGGCCAGGGCTTGCTTGACCCAACAACTGGGCACCATCCCCTGGCCAAGTTGATGCATGAACTTCACCATCACAGTCCGCCCCTTGTCAACTTGGCCCCCAGCCACATCTCCTTAAACTATACTTACACTCTGAATAAAAAGCAATAAGTCCTATTTTTTACCGAACAATACACAACTGTCCTATTTACAACCAGAAACAACACTTTCTCCAAAGAGGGGGCAAGTCCTTGGGTAATATTCACTCTTAAACTTGATATGCTATAACCTAAATACTTTGACGTGAAACCAATACAGCTTATATAAGGGGGTAAGATAGGGACAAAAACAAAAACGTTTTCTTTATGTACATATAAAAACGTACTCATTACAAAATAAGGAAGAAATAGTCATGCCATCACAGTCCCCATTTCTGTAACCGGTCATATGGTTGTAGTTGGTATTTATCACTACCTTCTTCTACTATCCATTCCATGTTCCCTTTGCCCTCAGCAAGCAGCTCAGCTGGCCATGGTTCTTTGCCTGGTGGGGTGACCCAAACCTTCATTTCTGAGCTTTCTGAGGCATTGGTAGAAACCTGGATTGGGTTGGTGCAGTTTTCCAATGACTGTAATCACAGGGCATGGTAGTACTAGGAGACACCCTAGGGGATCTCCTGTATTCCTGAAAACTCTTCTTTATTTCCACTGTCTAGTTGCAGTCCTATTTCCCCTTGATAGTCAGGATCAATTGCTCCAGCCACTACGGTAATCCCTTTCCTTGGCTGTTCATTCAGAGGCATGAGACGCCAAAATCCACACTAACTTCCAGTTCATGGAATCATTACTGTGTCTCCTGGTAGGAACACTCCTCTTTTTGGAACCAAGACCTGTAGACCAGCAGAGCTCAAGGTCAAAAGGACAGGAAGCAGAAATTTTCCCAGTGGATCACTAGGGGTGATAGTGAATGGTGCCACTTCCATTTCTACCCCTTGATTCCTGGACCCATGTGTCCTGGCTGTGGAAGAAACAGCACTGTAGAGTGGACACTGGTTCAGAGTGTACATAGCTTCCTGGAGAACATTTCCTCAGCCCTTCAAGGTATTGCCACCTAGTTGGAACTGTAATTGGGTCTTCAAAAAGCCATTCCACCGTTCTATCAACCCAGCTGCCTCTGGATGATGGGGAGCATGGTAAGACCATTGATGTCCATGAGCATGTGCCCATTTCCACATTTCATTTGCTTTGAAATGGGTTCCTTGATCAGAAGTAATGCTGTATGAGTAGCATGATGGTGGATAAGGCATTCACTAAGTCAATGGATGGTAGTCCATGATGTTACTGTTACCAGGTAACAGGCTGATCACCTCAGGTAATGGTGCCAAATCGGGGGCTGAGTGTGGGTCTCTGCTGCTGGCAGATTGAGCACTCAGCAGTGGCTGTAGCCAGGTCAGCCTTGGTGAGTGGAAGTCCATGTTGCTGAGCCCATGCATAAGCTCCATCTCTGCCACCATGACCACTTCGTTCATGAGCCCATTGGGCAATGACAGGAGTGGCTGGGGAAAGAGGCTGACTGGTATCTTATCTACTTTATTAGTAAAACTTTCCTCTGCTGAAATCACTCTCTAGTGAGCATTCACATGGGACTAAAATATCTTCATATTTTTTGTGCCCACTCAGAAAAGTCTACCCATATACCTCTTCCCCTGACCTCTTTGTTGCCAATTTTCCAATCGTGCTCTTTCCAAGTCCCTGACCATCTAGCCAAACAATTAGCCCATGAGCCAGTGTACCAGCACACCTCTGGCCAATTCTCCTCCAAAGCAAAATAAACATCCAAAAACACTGCTTGAAATTCTGCCCACTGAGTGAAATTCCCGTCACCACGGTCCTTTAGGAAATGTCCCAGAAGGGGGCTGCAGTGCTGCAGCTGTCCACTTCCAAGTGGTACCTGTATATTGTGCAGAACCATCTGTAAACCAGGCCAGAGTTCTCTCTTCCTTATTCAACTAATTATAGGGAACTCATTAAGAGGCCATAGCTATGGTCTGGGAAAGAGAAGGTAATGTGGCAGGAGTGCAACCCATGGACATTTGGGCCACTTCCTCATGGGAGTTACTTGTGCCTTCAGGACCTGCTCTAGCCCTGTCTCTTATATACCATTTCCATTTTATGATGAAGTATTGCTGTGCATGCAGTGGTACAGCTTGATGGTTTGATGACATCCAGCTTATGATGGGCAACTCAGGTCTCATGGTAACTTGGTGGCCCACAATTAAGCATTCAGCCTCGACTAAGGCCCAGTAGCAAGCCAAAAGCTGTTTCCCAAAAGGAGAAGAATAGTTGTCTGTAGAGGATGGCAAGGCTTTACTCCAAAATCCTAATGGTCTGTATTATTATTCTTGGATAGGAGCCTGCCAAAGGCTCCAGGCAGTATCCCTATTTGCCACTCACACTTCCAGCACCATTGGATCTGCTGGATCATATGGTCCAAGTGGCAGAGCAGCTTGTACAGCAGTCTGGACCTGTCATAGAGCCTCCTCTTATTCAGGTCTCCACTTAAAACTAGCAGTTTCTCAGGTTGCAAATGGGCCAGAGTAGCACACCCAAATGAGGAATATGATTTATGAAAAATCCAAAGAGGCCAACAAGACTTTTTTTTTTTTTTTTTTTTTGCTGTAGGAGGGGTCAAAAAATAAGATGTAACAGCTTATTCTTCACCTTAGAAGGGGCATCTCAACATGCCCCACACCACTGGACACCTAGAAATTTCATTGAGGTGGAAGCCCCCTGTATTTTTGTTGAATTTATCTCCCATCCCCTGACCCGCAAATGCCTTATTACCATTACATCTAGAGTAGTTGATACTTCTTGCACAGTAGGTCCAATCAACATATCATCATCAATATAATGGACCAGTGTGATGTATTGTGGGAGAGAGAAACGATCAAGATTGCCGCAACAGGATTATGGCACAGGGCCAGAGAGTTGATATATCCCTAAGGTAGGATGGTAAAAGTGTATTGCTGACCTTGCCAGCTAAAAGCGAACTATTTCTGGTGGTCCTTAATAACAGCGAGTGAGAAAAGAGCATTTGCCAGATAAGTAGCTGCATACCAGGCACCAGGCGATGTGTTGATTTGCTCAAGCAATGATACCACATCTGGAACAGCAGCTGCAATTGGAGTTCACACTTGGTAGAGTTTATGATAATGTACTGTATCCTCCAAGACCCATTTGTCTTCTGCACAGGATAAATAAGAGAGTTGAATGAGGTGATGGGAATCCCTCCAGGATTCTGATTTACTATTTTGGTAGGTAGGTGCAGTTCTAGTGGCTTCCACTTGGCCTTTCCCACCATAATCGCCCTCACTCCATGAGTCAGAGTCAATGTGGGGAATTTTGCCTGTTGTTCAGTATGTCTTTTCCAATTATGTATTCAGGAATTGGGAAATAATCACAGAATGGATCTGGGGACCCACTTGACCCACTCTGAGACGGATCTGAGCTAAAACCCATCGATCACCTGACCTCCATAAGCCCCAACTCTGAGTAGTGGATCAGAATAGTCCCTCCTGGTATCCGATCATCGCCATTATGTTTAAGGATCCTGTTTGTTGACAGCCGTTCCCATGATAATATTAATTTACAGAAAAGGGCGACTACAGAGCTCTTCAGAGATGTTGGAGTCTGGTCTCATGAATTTATTTCCTGGTAAAGGTGTGTCCTCTGGACGTTCCTGGGGTGGGTGAGCAGGTCTTACCTGGTAAATCTGCTCTGATACACTAGTCACTCTCAGTCTTTGGATCCCCTCATGTATATGATACCAGGGCAGTTCCGGTGTTTCAACCTCAGGTTGAAAAGAGGAGGGGTGGGGGTGGGTTACAAGAAGAATTAGAAGCGTCTTGCAAGCCAACTCCTTCAGAGCATTCTATTGCAGTTTCATCTGGTGAAAGAGGATTAATCTCTTCAGACAGAGGAGTGAGAGCTGTCTGCTCAGGGGAGGTGCTTACAGGGTTTATCAGGTCCAGCAGGGTTAATCCCTCCAGCTGAAGATTGGATGGCAGATTCCTCAGGGCAGACCAGTACTGCTTCATCAGGCAAAGACTCAGAATACTTTAGGGTTTCAGTGTCCCCACCTCCATCATTATCTAACCATGTGTCCCCATTCCAATTTGTAGGATCCCTTTCCTTTCTTATCAGTGCCCTCACTTTAACAGCAGACACCCTGAAAGGTTGAAAAATTCGTTTATGCTGTATTTAAGCCACTCGGACAGTGAAACCCTGGGTCTTGATTTTCAGAAATCTCAAGTCTGTGACTACACAAAATAAGATTTTCTTTCAGGGCACACATACAAACGTTCACATTCCTTCAGGTTGCAAACTTGAAGTCTTCAACTCAACCCTTTCTTTTATAACTATATCCAGCATGTTTAGGAACAATCTACCAACATCATTACAACTTTCAACTCCACAAAATTCTGTTACGATGTCAAAAATTCTCACCCAGATCCTCACCTCTTATAAGCTTTTGTGTAGCCATATTTGGTAGTGATATTTTGCATATCTCTATGAACAACTCACACTTTAGACTATCAGTGCCATCTTCGTTATTGGAAATAGAGTCATTAGTGCCTTTGTTTGAATCTGATCAGATTAGAAAACCAAGTCCACACATGTTCCCTGCTGAGGTCAGCTCTGCCTTCCTGTCCGAGTGCTCAGACGTTAAACAAGTACCCTCTCTGCAGTCCATTTGGCGCTACGGTTTTCACATTTTTATGCTTTTTCTTGGTGATTTCATGTTAAAGATGGCCCCCAGAGTAGCACCGAAGAGCTGTCCAGCATTCCTAAGCACAAGAAGACACAGACGGGGGCGGCTGCCGTGGCTCAGCAGGCAGAGCTCTGACCTGTCGTGATGGAGGTCTGGAGTTCGATCCCTGGTGCCTCCTGCCCATATGCAAATTAAAAAAAAGAAGGCACAGACGGGCTCACGGGTGTATTAGGGAAGCTTCGTTCAGGCATGAGTTAGAGCACTGTTGGCCTTGTTCAATTTAGTGTACCACTATATATATATATATATTTGTTTGTTTGTTTGTTTGTTTTTGCATGGGCAGGCACTGGGAATTGAACCCGAGTCTCTGGCATGGCAGGCGAGAATTCTGCCTGCTGAGCCACCATGGCCCACCCACAGTATATATTTTTAAAGGTGCCTTTAAACAAAAAATGTATTTAAAGCAAGGTTAGTATTGATCAGTTGATGGAAATGATGTAAGTAGAGGCTCGTGAGAACTCAAGCCTGTATTTCCCCCAGGACAGGGGCTCGGTAGTCACTGATTTGGTGTTACCAGCAACTTCATAGAACAGAACTACCTCGAATGATGAGAATCACCTGTATAGGATGTTACCTAAATCGTTCCTAAAATGTGGACAAGCGAAGTAATCCCTAAGTAAATGTTACCCTCAGTATTGTTGCTATGCCTTCAGCACCTCTGCTCTCCACCCCTCCCAGGACGGCCAAAGGCCTTGGGGCGCTCTGGTCTGAGTGACCCCGCCCGCAGCGAGCCTCTGGGCGCCAGGCCCTGGCTGTGACCCACCTGGCCCTGTCCTGCCAGCTGGGAGACAGCCGAGATAAGGCGGACAATGAAACCTTGGAGAGAGATTGTTCCAGGCCATGATGCTGGCAAGCCCCCAGCGCTCAGTGCATTTCTCTCCTGGCATCCAAGAAAAGTCGTCCTGCCACACTCAGCTTTTAGGAGTCCCCGAATGTTGCAAATGATTCGCTTAAATATGACACAGAACCAGCTGTAAATAATTTAAATTTTGCTGGTTTGGGGTGTTACTGGCATTTATGAATATTGTAGGGAAACGTTTACTCACTGAAATTCCACACAGTAAAAAAAAAAAATCACTCCCTTTAGAACACTCCACTGTACTTATTTTTGCCTGTGTTATTTAGGCTAATGACAGTCTTAGAATGGCCTCAGCGTAAGTATTTCTCAGAAAATCAGGCTTCGTAGCATTGTTTATGAAACAAAAATTGTCTTTTTTTACTTTGTTTTCTGTGAAAGTTCATTACACACAGCAGGCAGCTGGTCGGTTTGAGTGTCCTTCCTTTCGGACTGGAATGGTTTGGGTTTGGTTTGTGATTTCCACCTTGAGGACTTGTCTCCATCTGCCCTAGTGCTCCCCCCTCCAACGCCCCCTCCCCACCGGGTGACGTGACCTAAACTCAGCCGCCTCATGTGCTCCTGCTAGCTCCCCATCATGTGGGCCTGGGCAGCAGCTCCCAGCCCCCCGGGCCTGCAGGAGAGTGTCCACGACCCGCACCTGCCCAGCCGCCCGCAGCCCGGTTGTGGCTGTGCTCAGAGCCTTGCAGGACAAGATGGGCACGGCCTTCTGTCCCCACGACCCTCAGAGCCTCCCAGCCTGGAATCGCCTGCGTCCCCCAAATTAAATGATGTTTGGTATTTCAAAAGGGACGCCATGTGATGAGACCAAAGGAGGCGGTTCAGAAAAGAGCCTCAGAGTTCCCAAGAAACTGACTCGGTCACAGAGATGCTTCTGCCAGTGGTGGTTGCTCCTTCCCCGTGTGTGCACACACAGGGGTCTGTGTGCATGGATGTGCAAGTGTGTGTGTGCACACACGAGTGGTGTGTGTGTGCATGAGTGTGCGGGATGTACAAGTGTGTATGCGTGTGCAATGCATGAGTATGTGTGTGCAATGCATGAGTATATGTGCTTGTGTGCACACGTGTGGTATGCATGTGTGTGAATGAGTGTGAGGTGTGGGGTACACAAGTGTGTGTGCACAAATGAGTATGCATGCATGAATGTGTTCATTGTGTGCACCAATGGGGGGTGCACAAGTGTGTGTATATGCATGCACATGCATAAGTGTATATGCTTGAAGGCACACATGAGTGTGTGTGCTCATGAGTGGTGGGTGCACAAGTGTGTGTGTGTGCAGTGCATGAGTTTATGTGCTTGTGCACACACGTGTGGTGTGTGTGCATGAGTGTGTGAGGTGTGGGGTACACACGTGTGTGCACAAATGAGTGTGCATGCATGAATGCGTACACTATGTGTACACACGTGTGGTACACAAGTGTGTATATATGCATGTACATGCACTAGTGTATGTTCTTGTGGATAAAGGAGAACTTATGTGTGCTCATGAGTGCATGTGGTGTGCGCATCAGTGTGGGGAGTGCACAAGTGTGTGTATGTGCAATGCATGAGTATATTGCTTGTGCACACATGCGTGTATGCGTGTGTGTGCATGAGTGCATGAGGTGTGAGGTGCACAGTGTGTGCACATGCATAAGTATATGTGCTTGTGGTCACACGCATGAGTTTGGGAGTGCATGTGGGGGTGCACAAGTGTGTGTGTGCACGAGTATGTGGTATGTGTGAAGAATGTGTGTGTGTGGATGTGTGCATGTGTTTGTGTGCATGGGAGTGCATGTGAGCATGTGTAAGAGTGTGTGTACATGCGTGCACACAACCGCCGACCTTGGCCGCGCCTAAGCGATCCAAGGCAGGTGTTGGCGAAAGAGGGAAGTGCATCTCTGTCCTGCCGGCCACCTCCCGTGAAGCCTCTGGTGTGAGTGAGGGAAGAGCTGAGACCCCTGCTCTTTCACGGCACACCAGGGCCTATCCCAGCACAGGAAGCCCACCAAGCCTTCTGGACTCTGCCGGGCTACCCTCAGGACCGCACGGCGGAGTGCACCCTTCACCCCACTTCCCGATGCAGGGCACCCTCCCCACAGCTGCGGGACGGTTCCTCGAGTGCTGTCCCCAGAGGGCGCAGGGTGGGCTCCGAGCGGGCCCTTCTGACCACACACCCGCGGGCATCTTCACCGTCTCCGGAGGCGCAGAGGAAAGGGGGATCCAGGTGTGTCTGACACTCTGCTCACGCTCACATTCGTGATACATGAGCTGGACGAGACGGCCACCCCACACCGGGATGCTGACCGGGCTACCGAGCCTCGCGCGGCACTTCACAGTTTGCATGGCGTGCTGGGCTCTCAGCGGGGAGTTGGGCATGGGCTGGTGCCAGGCTCCAGGCCCGTGGGGGTGTCCCTGCCCGCCAGGAGCTGCCTTCCAGCCCCATCGGTGCCTGGTCCTTCCAGTGGCCCTAGAGGATGCCACCTCGCCGGTGAGGAAGTGGCCGAGGGTAGCTGTGTCACCCGCAAAGGGCCCCCCCTGTGTGCCGGCCTGCGTTTCCAGCGGGTGTGGGTCCAGCTGTAAATGGGACTTTTGAGGCGCCACTCCTGGCTGACATGAGGACTCACTGTGCATAGGGTCTGGGAAGACCCCCTTAGGGCGAGGCCCCGCTGAACCAGCGTGGGTCTCCACCCACCCAGCTGGGGTCTTCCAAGGTGGAGGAGACTCAGACGCGGCCAGAGAAAGCCACGGGAGGAGACCGAGCAACCGGGGCCGCAGGTAACCGAGCCCTGCGGGCTGCAGACCTCTGGAGAGGGAAGCACAGCCTGCCAAGGCCCCGCGCTTGGACTTGTGGCCCCCAGAACCGTGAGGCGGTCGCTGGTTCCAACTCTGGATACCCGTGCACAGCGCCTGGATCTCAGGGGACGAGGCAGGAAGGGGCAGGGTGTTGACTTCCAGTCTCCTCTCTCGGCCCCTCCGGCTTTCTTTGTGGTTTTGCAAGCCGAGAGTCATACAGGGAGGTGGGGGGTTGCCCCCAGGAAAGCCCCCCATTGAGGAAGGCCGGCGCAGAGGGGCGCAAGCTGTGCGCACTCAGAGGGTGATTTAGCCGCTGCGCCGGGCGCCAGCAGGGGGGCAGGGCTGCCTCAGGAGCCCTCACTATTTTTACCTCCTGTCTCTCTGGCTTCTGCCTCCCACTGAAATCCCGGGGATCGGCGGGAGCCTCAGCCCCCCGGGCCTCCTGGGTGCCAGAGATGGGCTATTTTTGTGACCCTCTGATTTGCCTGCATGTCACGCCAGAGGTAGGATGGGGGAAGGAGTCGGAGCCGCAAGTGAGTGAGGCAAGACCTTCTTTGCCAAGGGCCCCGGAGACCAAGGAAACCCCCCAAGATGTGGGGGTGCAACGGGGCTGCAGGTGGGCGGGATTAGGAAGGGGTTTGTGGCCAGTCGGGCCACCAGGCACCTTCCTACCCAACCAGAGACCTGCATTTTATTTCCTAGGGGGAGACGGCCCCTATTTTCATCCCCACCAGTCAGCTGCATGCCCTAAAGATGGTACCAAACTTCTCCCTGTCCCTTGCTGCTCCTGGAGCCAGGCGGCAGAGAGAACGGACAGGCACAGAGCTGGGGGTGGGAGGGGATGGGGTCCCAGTTCTGGCTTTGTCCTTCTCTGGCTGTGTGACTTTGGGCAGGTCACTCAACGTCTCTGAGCCCAGTTTTCCTGTCTTTGAATCATCATGGGGCATCCATGGCAACATGGGTGGGTTGCGTGAAGTGGAGACAAGGTGGTGAATTACACTGCAAGCTCATCATGACTCCGAAGCAGCCTTATCTGAGCCAGGCGAATGTGCAGGCAGTCGCTTTTTTTGCACCACTCACACGAGCAGTAGAAAATGATAATGGCAAAACTAGCCCTTCTGGAGTGCCTACTACATGCCAGTCGCCCTTCTTTAATTCGTTCTGTTCTCATAACAACCTGAAGTTCCCATTTTACAGATGATTCACTTTTAAGCCTGTCTTACAAATAAAGGCATTTGGAGGTGTGGCCAGTGTCACTTGGCCAACGCATGGCAGAGGTGGGGTTTGACTTTTCACAGGTTTTCTTGGCACACTGCCTCCCCAGGGGGATGAGACATATTCCCCGAGAAGCATCGATCCATTTGGACCCATATTTTAACCTTTTAGGGAACCTTGCAGCTCACACAGGTGAGGAGACAATTCTGGGGCCACCTAGAGCTCACGGCAGGCAGTGGAAAGAAGCAACAGCAGAGAGTGCCAGCTCCCATGCACCCTCCTGAGCCTTCCCCTCTCAAAGGAGGGGCTGGAGGGCCATGCACTTGGCCATGCGTGGGCAGTGGGCACGCGGGGCCCGGTGTGCCCGGACGTGAGCTCAGACCGAACTAGGGCACATCCCTG
The DNA here is from genome assembly GCA_004026745.1 of Myrmecophaga tridactyla. Lineage (NCBI taxonomy): Eukaryota > Metazoa > Chordata > Mammalia > Pilosa > Myrmecophagidae > Myrmecophaga > Myrmecophaga tridactyla. The sequence goes on along the minus strand of PVIY010038638.1, from coordinate 11,163 downwards.
AATTTCTCCCCCTCTTCCCCTCTCTTCAGGCCACCTGACGGCTGCAGCCCCTGGCCCGGAGCTGGGGGTGGGGAGGGAGGGGTACAGCCTGTGTCCCTGGCCGGACCCCACTTTCTGGAGGAGTTGGGTGTTGTCTTCGCCATCGGCTCGGTGGGGCCAGGGCCCAAAATGGACTTTGCAGCCCACCTGTCCACTTCACAGAAAGCAGGGTTCTACACCCGTGTGGCTCTCCCAAAGAGGCTGAGTGCTCTAAACCGAGAAAGCAGCCTCTTGGAGCATGGCTGCGGCTGCCTCTGGGCTGCACCCCTGCCCGGTGCATCAGGCCATGCTGAATCATTTCCCTCCACGCGCTAATGGCAAGTGTAATTGCAGGGGGGGTTCAGGCGTCCTTCACCCGCACTTATTTAGACTAGTGACTGATGCATTTCCATGGAAACCAGCTCTAGGGGGAAAAAATTCCCTGGTACAGCCGGCGGGTGCAAGGAGGCAGGCTCCAATCTGGAGCGTACAACTTGTGTAAAAGAAGGGAATTTTCGGCGGATACAGAACCCCGGCATCCAAAGTCAAATTTTGTGAACCTTCGCGTGGATTAAATACTCCGGAGCCATTTTTTTTTTTCTCCTGGCTCCGTTATTTTTGTTGTTGCTGCTGTTTTCCCTTTTTCTCTTCCATTCTGACCCTGAGGGCTGCAACTTTTTCCTCCTGGGCTTAACAGACGAGAGCAGATGAAGACGTTCCCGCATGGCCCCCCGGAAGCGGGAGCAGCCGGAGTGAGGGGGTCACTCCCAGGCCAGGGATGATGGCTGAGAACTCGCGGTTCAAGAAGAAAGTTCACTTCGGAGGTAGGGCGGCCCCCGGGGCCATGTGCTGAGCCTTTGTTCTCCCCCGTCGCGGCGGCCGGGAATGCGGGGCGGTGCGGTGCGGGCCCCCCCCCCCACCCGGCCCCTCTGCCGTGCCAGCGAGCGCCTCACGCTTTGTGGGTTTTGCTGCTTTGTGGTTTTCAGAACGAGACGGTGCTTCTGGCCGTTGTATTTCGCCTTCAGGGCTTGTTCCCGCTCCCAATTTAGAATGAGAAAAATTGGAGCCACCAGACCAACCCGGGAGCTGCCCGGGCATTCCCACTGCTGTTAGAGTCCCGGTGGCCCTTTTGGTGCCCCCCAAGGGTCCCTTGGAGCGGCCAGAAGGTTTTTAAATGACCTCGAAGGCCGTTCCCAGCGAGCACAGGTGCTGACCTCCAAGGGAGGCTGGTGGCATTGTGAGCCACTGTAAGTCACACACGCATTGCTCAGGGTTGCTTGGTCTTCTCTCTCACTGACACGCTGTGCCAGGGGTCCCCACCGAACTGGTGCCCCCTGCCCGGGCCAGCCTGCCCCCCGTCAAAGAGAGCCTGGGCAGCGTGTGCGTGTGTGAGCCAATGGACAGTGTACTCCTTCGGAACAAAATACCGTGTGTATTTTCAGCTTGCATTGCTTCTCCCAGCTTCTAGAGGGTGCCACTACCAGCCGCTCCCCCCTGCTCACAAAGGCAGGGGGCACAGGACACCATAGCCGGTGGGGTTCCAGCAGGGGCACGCGCTGATCGGGGCGGGTAAGACGCCTGCCCTTGGTGGAGCCTCCTTCCCCGGTGTCGCTAGAGGCATGCAAAGAGATATGGGAGCCCAGGCTCTCTAAGAATTGGGGGTCCCCGGTCCCACCCGCCGTGGCTTACCCACTCGCTCATCGGGGGCTGTCAGTGACGCGGGGCGTGTCTAGGGCGTGGGGGCCTCTCGGCAGGTACTGCTCGATGTTGCAGGGCTGTAGAGATGAGCAGGACAGGGTGGGTCCTTCTGGACGTCATGAGCGCTGGTGTGACCTGCTGACCCCTTCCCCCAGCCCGCCCTGTCCCATTACCAGTGAGTCGGTTATCCCTTTGATTCTGAACTATGGTTCACCCCTGGCAGTGTCTGAATCCCAAACCGCTATCAAGCCTCATCTAACTCTCGCCCCATTGGGGTGGTTTCCTAGAACTCAACAGGTTCTTTTTTTCTGGGTCCCTTCTTTCCTAGGCCTCAGCTGCCAGCCTCCTTAAAGAGAGAAAAGGCGAAGAAAAATCCTCCCCGCTCCCATCCATTCCCAGGTTTAAATCCAGACCCTGCAGTGGGAGCTTGGGTCTCTCCCCGTCTCTCTGGCCGTATCTCACAGGGTTAACAGCGCCCCCCAGGAGGGTTAAATGGGAGGTCCTGTGCAGCCTCCGGGGCAGCTGAGATGGTTGCCTTTTGTGTGATGCGCCCTGATTGGCCAGAAAGGAGGCACCCCACCACTGAGGGGCTGAGACGGGCTGTTCTTTGGGGTTTGGTCCTGGCTATTGGAAGGGGGAGGCTGGGGAAGCAGAACAGTGATTGGCCAAGACGTTTTGGCACAGCAGAGACGAGGGCTCACGCTCTCTCCAGGGCCCAGACTGGGTTAATTCGGTGACAGAACAGTCCTTTGCAAGCCCCTTGCGAGTCCTTCTGTGTTTCCCAGCACCCTGCACCTTCTCCACTTCTCCTGCAACCCTGCGCTGCCAGGGCCAGCCTAGGTGCCCCCAGCCCCAGCCACCCCTGGCCCGTGAGTGTTTCCGCCCGAGCAAGAGGGAAGAGGCCACGGGGGCGGACTTCACATTTCTGGGGAACTGGGGGACCCGGAGCGCCTTGGCAGCGTCCTTCCCAACACAGCTAATCAACAACATGAAATCAGGCACCAATTCATCCATTTACTGTAATTTCCATTTCAACTGCTAGTCTGGCTAGATGTGCTTATATAAATGCTTTCCACCGAGCCTCCTGGGCTGATTTTTTTTTAAAGAAACATTCTAATTACTATGGAGTAGAAAGCAACCCATTGACAGCCAGCAGCTTTATTCATTTGCCCAACCAATTTGGAGGGGTGGTGAATGGGAAGCATTGCCTGAAAGCAAGCTCGGCCTCTGCCCGTCCCCCCAGCCTCGCTGGGCTAGAGTGGCAGGACAGGCAGTGGGCAAAGGCAGACCCCAGGCATCTCCTCGCCCCGGGGACCGAAACCGAGCTCACCGTAGCAGATGCAGGAACAGGGACTCAATGACCCTGAGCAGGTCCCTGCTTCTCAAACGAAAGGGCCATCTCTGCCGGTCCCTCTCCCAGACCCCAGTGGCCCGCAGCTTCTGCATTCCCTGATAACCTTAAGCGAGCATCGTCATCAAAGGCATTTTCTACAGAGAATTACTCACCTCTGAGTTCTATCCTTTGAAAAATGCCAAGGAACGATACCGCCAAGTGCATTTGGGATGAACTTGGGCCCCAGAGCCCGGGAGAGGATGGGGCTTCGATGTGAGCTCTGCCGGTCACTAGCCAGGTGACCTTGGAAATTTAACAAATTGCACCCGGTGTCTCCCGCGTGGCACAGACCCGTCTCGGGGGCCGTCATAGGGCCACGAAGAGAACAGCCTGAATGCCAGGCAGGCCCGTCGCTTGCTCATTGTTTGGCTTGCCAACGAACGTCACTCAGCCTCAGTTTCCTCCCGGGATGAGTGGTTCCTGCAATGGTGATTCAACAAGATAAGGCGTGGCTTTGCAGTGAGCTGGGGCTTGGCCTCAGAGGCAGGAACGGTTGCCTAACACGCACGGTTCCCATCCAGCGGGAAGCCGGGGTGGGGGCAGGCGGTGCAGCTCGACAGCGCCGCCATCTGACTCCAGCACTTTCTTTCCTGCCCTGCCATCGTCAACATGGCCTCGGTGGCGGTGTGGCTACAGAGCCGCTTCAAACAGGAGAAAGGGGGGGGTGTTAAAAAGCCGTCTGCTCTGGACGCTCAGGGCTGGGGAAGGGGCGTCCCTCCTAGCAGGCTCCTGCCCACCTCTCGGTGGCCGAGCCCATGTCACGGGGCCACTCCTGGAGGAGGGCTGGGAAGTGGTGCTCGGCAATGGTTGCTGAGTGAGGCCACGCAGCACATCAGGGGGAATAAAGCTCCAGGCGCAGGGCCTGGAAAAGAGGCAGCCCAGGGAGGCAGCCCAGGGAGGGGATGAGGCTGGAGGCTCTGGGCTGGAATCGGAGCCCTTGATGGGCTTCATGTCCTTACCTGGAGAGAGCAGGAGGCAGCTGGTGTTCATTGCGTGGGCTTGCTGGGGAGCAGAAAGGAGCTTGTGTGTTTTTCACTTAGAACAGCACGTGGTAAGTGGCGAGTAGATATTATCCATGGAGAGGATGGGTGAGGGTTATGGTGGTGGTGGCTTCAGATGGGGCACTGCCTCGTCTCCACAGCACCCCTGGCCTTCCCCTCCCTTGGGTTCCCCCTGGTGTGGGACCCCCCCGTGCTGCCCCTGGGGGAATGAGGCCAGTACCCTGTGGTCCCTCCACGAGGGGCCACGCAGCTAGAAAGTAACAATGGCAGAAGCCGCTTTCCAATCCCTCAGTAAGGTAGCTCATGTTCATTTTTAAGGTGTTTACTGTCATCATACACCCAGCAAGTTACTGGCATGGCGAAGTCAAAAAGTCACCTGGGAGTGTCCGGCTCTCTGAAATGATTTTTGTTTATCAGGAGAAGAAAAACACAACAGCCCGGCCTCCCAGTGCATTCTCACTTTGCCTTTGGATTTCGGAGTCCAAAGAGGTGGCTGTCGTGTAGTGCCAAGGCATCTGGGCCTGTCCTGTGTGTCCTGGGGGGTTGCCACGTGCCCCACAAGCCCATGCAAGGGGAGGCACATCTTGCATTAGTTCATTTAGAGCACTTGCTCTTTCCCCTCGCCCCTGGGTCCTCACCGGCGATGTGCTCCCAGAGCTGGGGGTTGAAAGAACTCACGGTGGGGCGCTGGCTGTGCCCCAGCAATAGGCAGGCAACATCCACAACCGGGGGCCAGTTTCCTTCAGGGGAGGGGACCGCGACCCCCGGGCTGGGGGCTGCAGACCTCCAGAAGAAAGGGCCATCTTTGGTCAGAGCCCGAGTCAGTGAGCCCCCGGGGGTCCCCAGGCGCCATGCAAACCCCTCATGTCTGAAACTCACCCCAAGTGTCTGCACAGAAGAAGAAACAGGGTCACAGGGGGCTAGAGCGTTCACCCCACACCTTGCCTTGGGTGGCAGACTCCGAATTTGAACTGAGCTTTGTCATGTATCTGTGAACAGGGAAACGCGCTTCCTGGAAAACCGTTTCTCTTTTACCTGGGTAGTTTCTGACCTGAAAGCAATGCTATGGGTCCCTTAACTGCCTTAGATTCATACACTTTTCCATGAAAATCTTCCCCACCTTCTGTCCTTCAGCACAGTCTCTTTGTGTTGTGGTAGGAAGAATAAAATGCCACCTCCCCCTACGAGCACGCCCACATCTGAATCCTCGGAACCTGCAAAGACATTGGCTTACGTGGAAATGGAGATTTCTGATCAGCTGACCTGAAGATGGAGAGATTGCCCCCAATTATCGGGGTGGGCCCAGTGGAATCACAGGGGTCCTTACAACATGGAAGAGGGGACAGAAGAGGTCAGAGTCCAAGCAATGTGATGCAGAAGGACTCTGTCCGCCATCACTGGCCTTGAAGATGAAGGAAGCGGCCCCAGGGACTGCAGGGGGCCATTCGAAGCTGGGAAAGGCAGGGACAGGGATTGTCCCCTGGACCCGCCAGAAGGAACCAGCCCTGCCGAGCCCTTGCCTCTTGCCGGGAGGCCCATGGCAGGCTTCTAACCTGCAGAACTGTGGGACAGTACATCTGGGTGGTTTGGAGCTACTACATTCGAGGGGAGCTGTTACAGCAGCCACAGGGGGCCAGTCCAGCCCCCTGTCCCTTAGGCTGGCACGTAGGGAAGTCCGTCTGTGCATTTTGCAATCCCAGGCTGCTCTGCTCTCTGCCCCTGCAGACCCAGCCAACCTGCAGCCTCTGTCTCACCTCCGCTCTGCCAGCCTGCAGCCTCTAGCTCGCCTCCATTCTGCAGGCTCGGGGTGCAGGCCCGGCAAGCGGTGGCGGTGAGCTCGGCAGCCTCAGCCGGCACCGACACGCCACGCGTGTGCCAAGCCAGCCCCGGGAACCGGTGCCCAGACGGCCCGCTTCGGCGCCCGCTGCCAGCTTTGCCTGGTGCATTCTTTGGAATGCTCCTCCGCTTTGCCAGAAGCCGTTCAGCCTCTCTGCTTTTTTAAAAAGAAAAGTTATTTCTGTCTTCCATCCCCGTCGGCAATTTACTTCCTCCTTGAGGTTCCGAGCCTCGGTTTGGCCCGGCATCCTGGGGTGCAGCCTGAATGGCGTCTGATTTAAACCCTGCCGGAGATCACGCGGGGGCCCGTGTGGGAGGGAAGGCACGCGGACGCGAGGCTCTGGCTTGTGGTTTTTGGAGGTGGAGGGCTCCACCGCATTACGTACTAGGCAGCCCTGAGCCCCGTGAAAATGTCCCGTGCAGGGCTCCACCAGGAACGGCGTTTTATCGTGGCCTGGTAATACATGCGGGAAGGGGTGACAGGTGCTCCCCCAGACTGCTCAGGAGCTCTGAGCTCAAACTCAGGAGTTTGTCTCTTTGGGGCCTGGAGGTAAGAATTAGAGCTGAGAAAGGGCCCAAGGGAGGGAAAGTGGCCCCACTTGCTTACCCGCTCCTTCAGCCTCCAAATTACAAATCCAGCCACGGGGTGAGAACCCAGTAAACCTCTAGCTTATGTATGGCTTTGTTCCCATCGCTGCCCATCCGTGCTGGTTGGGGACTGTGTGTGCCCCAGAAAATACCCTTCTCAAAGCTAATCCAGTCCTGTGGGTGTGTGCCCGTGGTAAGTGGGACCTTCGGATATGGCTACTTCACTTAAGACCCTCATTCAGGTGGTTCTCAGTCTTCTTACTGGAGACCTTTCTAAGAGAATGAAGTTCAGACAGAGAGCTGTGGAAGCAAGAAGCTGAAAGCTGCGAAACCCGGAAGGGAAGGGAGAGGCCAGCAGATGGTGCCATATGCTCTCCATGTGGCCGAGGAGCCAAGGATCACCGACAGCCAGCCCTGGGGAAGAAAGCATCGCCCTGATGATGTCTCGAGTTGGACATGTTTCTCAGTCTCAAAACTGTAAGCCTGTAAGCTAATAAATTCCCATCGTTAAAGCCAATGCATGTCCTGGTATCTGCTTTCAGCACACTAAGCTGCAGGGGCCTCCTACGTGGGCCAGGTCAACAGGACTCACACCAAAAGCTGCCACCTGTGACCAGTGTCCTGCTGAGTGGCCGGGGACACTGAGGCTGGGACAGGCCAAGTCATTAGAGGTCCCGGGGTCGTTAAATGGCAGAGCTTCATTGCTGTGTGTTTTCAGGGCTTCGGCTGCAGAGGCTGATATAATTTATTTAGCTGTCTATATTCGCCTTTTACACCAACCTGTTCAGAATTCGTATGAATTTGAACGCTTCTTTTGTGTCTTAGAACCCACCCTGAGTTTCAGCATAAGAGTTGTAAATCAAATTCCCCTTAGTCTCCTCTTCAAACTATACAGCCCCTTGGCCGTTCTTCTTACCTTCTGTGCATATTGCCAAGAAAAAGTAAATTTGGGTTAGTCACATTTAGGGTAAAGAATGTAAAAGCTCAGTTCGTTATTCCACATGATCCCACAAGGGTTGTGAAGGGGCAGCTCCCCTCGTCATGGTGGAGGGACCTGGTCCTAGGAAATGTGGAAGTATCAGCAGATTGCTGGGCCCGTGTCTGTCATCGGGGACAAACTACTCCCTGGGGGTGCTTGGAGATGTGTGGGGACATGCCTGGGCTATCACCAGTACTTAGGAACTGGAGGACAAGGACGCCAGGAGTCCCGCAGTGTCCAGGACAGCCCAGTCCTGGTGGACAGGTGCCACGCCTGAGCCCAGGAGGGGGTTCCAGAAGCAGCATCACTGACCAGTGTGGGAAATGCTTTGCAGCCAGGGTGATGGGTCACTGAAAGGCAGCCCCCACGTGAGCTGGGTTGTCTGGTCCATTGTGAGGGATACACATGTCTCTCCCAGACCACGGGGCAGAGCATGTGGTCAGCCCCCCACCCCCCACTGGAAGCAGCCTCAGACCTCAACAGGCCGGGATGGCCCTGCCACCTTGTCCAGGGCCACAGATCCCTCTGTGAGGGCCCCGGGCACCCTGCTTCACTGTCCCCCACCCACTCTACCCAGCCAGCGGTTTCCGTTCTCATGCCTCATGATGTCAGTCTCAGCACCCAGATCTCTAGCCCTCGCTTCAAACAGGGGTCTGAGGCTGCGACCCACCTCTATTCCAGATTCCCAGAGGAAGATCGATCAGCTGGCTTGGCTCCCTCGTCTTGCGGCCCAAGCAGCCTTCCCAGGGCATGAGGTTATGGGGTGTAGGCAGGGCCGGGGTCTCCCAATGTGCCCAAGGCAGGGGGCCGTTCTCAAAGGGAGCTGTGGGCCGGGAGACAGGGAGGGGTCCCTCCCTTGAGCGGCTGTTGGGGTGGGGCCCGTGGAAAGGCATTTCTTTACAAGTGTCATTTCATTTACTCCCCGCCACTACACTGTAAGGCAGATGCTGCCGTTCACCCATGTTATAGATGAGGAAACTGAGGCTGGGGCGCTTGTGTCCTGCCTGGGCTTATACTGTCAGCATGGGATTTCAGCTCCTGCTTGTCATCTGGTCTGAATGCCGGGCTGTTGTGCGTCCTTCCCAGCCTCGCGCACGTCTGCCGGCATCTCACATGGTCCTTGGCCCACCTCCTGGCTCTTGGCCCATCTCACCAGAGCCCCTTCCTACCCCCAGAACCCATCCTCCATCCACACTTGGGATTGATCTTTTGGCCTTTTAGAGTCTTTTTTTTTTTTTCCCCTTTGGGAAAATTCCTCTTCTTATTCCCTTTTTTCCGGAAACACAAGCACTCCCAGATCAAAGGAGGCTTCAGTAGCTCCCTGGGTGCCCCATCCTGGGGTCCGTGCCAAGCCACATGGGATCCTCTTCCAAGCCGCTCTGCTTTAAGGGCTATTTTAATTGCTGACAAACTGAATCTTGTCATGCAATCTGTCACCCCCTTTCTGAAGTTGCAAGAGGCATATGAAATGGAATTTCTAGGGTTCTTTATCTTCCAATTTAGGTTTTAGTGGTGTGTGTGTGTGAGGCCACAGAGAAAAGCTTTCAGGGAATAGTGGCTTTAAATAATGGCTGGGTGGGCACCCGGGTTTGGAGCCCACTCCTGGAAAGGGGGTCAGACGCCGCTGACATGGGCCAGTTGCTCCGTATTGAGAAAAACAAAGGGTCTCTGGGGTTGTTTCGTGCAGGCTTCCCATTCTAGACTGGAGAGACCCAGCAAGGCTCTGTGAGAAGGTCACGTTGTCAATCCCAAGGTCAGGACTAGAACTCAAGCTTTGGGTTCATAGGACGGGACAGCTCCCACCACTCCAGCTGTCCCAGGAGGGTCTAGCTGAGCATTCTGTACTGTGCCTTCACCTTGTCCCAGTCGGACCTGGGGAGATGAACCTGCAACATTGAACAAGAACAAAAGGTCCAGGGCTGTGAGATGTTTACCATACATTCATTCATTCCATGGCTCTTGGGCCAAGCTGTGTTTGTTGGCACATAGCAGTGCAATGAAATCTGAGCAGGAGAAAGAATTTTCTAGAGGACTAGCAAGTGTAAAGGCCCTGAGTTTCGAATGAGCTCGATGTGTTCAAGGAACCAAAAGGAGGCACAGATGGCTGGAGTGGAGTGATGGAGGCAGGGGATTGGTGGACGGTGAGACTGCCCAGGCAGGCAGGGCCACGTGGCGTCAGACCTCCCATGTCATCAGAGGATGCTTGGATGTGATTCTACTTGCATTGGGAAACCACTGGAAAATTTTAAGTAGCAGAATGACATCGTCGGATTCACATTTTTGAAACTCATTTGTATTGCTCCCTGGAAAGCGGATCAGTGAGGGGAGGTGCAAGAGTGGAAGCAGGCAAGCAGGGAGGCTAGTGCAGTGGTCCAGGCAGGAGATGTCAGCCACTCGTACTATAGTGATAGAGACTGCCCCATATAGGCTCTGTGGCATCAGTACAGACACTGCTGAGCCTGGCACTGCAGAGTAGTGGACCTTGCTGTGAACAGCATGGTTCTTACCTTCAAGAAGCTTCTACATGGTTAAGGAAACAGCAAGTAAATGGTTGGCTCATCTCCCTACTTTAGCATAAGCCGAGGGACCTCATCCTTTTTTTAAAAAAAAGAAGTGGGCTGCTGGGCCATGTTCTGGCCACGTTTAATGGCATGCATCTCCATTATCTGTTAGGTGATTTTCCACATTCTCCTGGAAAATATGGGCAGTGTCCCAGACAAGGAGCCAAAAGTCAATGTTTGCCCTGATTTTGGCTGGTCTTCCTGCCTTTACTTTCCAGGACTCTTGGTTACAAGTGATAGAGCCCAGTTCTGCACGGCTTGAGGAAAATATGCATTGTATCCATTCATACAACTGGGATGGCCATGCATCATCTGTATCGGTCAGCTTAAGCTTGATAAAGCTGCAGTAACAAATATCTCCCTAATCTCAGTGGCTTAAAACAGCAGTGGTGTATTTCTCATTCCCACCACATGTCTGTCATGTATCAATTGGGATCTCACTCAGGGACCCAGTTTGATGGAGTAGCTGCCACCTCCATGATTGTTTGTCATTATGCCCAAGAGAAAAAGCAATGTTTTGTAGGATCTCGCTTGAATGATAATTAAATGCTCCCTCCAAGAAGTGCTGAAAAAAAAAACCATGTAGGCCAAAACTAATTTCAAGGAGCCACCAACCCTGAGAGAGCTAAGAAATAGAATCCAACCTCATGCCCAGAGGAAAGAAAGCCAAAAATACTTGCTAGGTAGTTCTCATGTCCACCACGAGCCAATATCCAGGAATCCAGGGCATCAAGGCCCTTTGTGTCCATCTCTGCCCTCCACCCCCATCTCTCGGCTCTGCCTCCCCCTGTGTGCTGGCTGCATTCTTAGATGGATCCTCTCCCCATGGTGACAGCCCCAGCCCATGTCCTTCCACCTCGTGCTCCAGAAGGAAGCCAAGGTCATCTTCCTCCATATCCAGACCTCAGAAAATCTCAGGAAAAGGCCAGTTGACCCAACTTGGACCATGGGTCATTTGGTAAGGGTGTCAGTGTCCAGCAGGATCTAGCACAATGGCTGTAGGGAGGGTGCCAGACCCCATGACAGGCAGCTGTCAGGACCACCACATGGTGGAAGGAAGCAGTCTTTTCCCCAGGGGAGGAATGGATA
>PVIY010038637.1:0-23739 GCA_004026745.1 Myrmecophaga tridactyla | reverse complement strand
AATCATACAAAACACTTTCTCAGATTATAAAGGAATGAAGTTGGAAATCAGTAACAGGCAGAAGGTCAGAAAATTCACAAATATATGGAGGTTCAACAACACACTCTTAACAACCAGTGGGTCAAGGAAGAAATTACAAGAGAAATAAGTAAATATCTTGAGGCAAATGAAAATGAAAACACAACATATCAAAATTTTGGGGATGCAGCAAAGACAGTGGTAAGAGGAAAATTTATTGCCCTAAATGCCTATGTCAAAAAAGAAGAAAGAGCAAATACCGAGGAATTAACTGTCCACTTGGAAGAACTAGAGAAAGAACAGCAAACTTACCCCAAAGCAAGCAAAAGGAAAGAAATAACAAAGATTAGAGCAGAAATTAATGAAACTGAGAACATGAAAATGATCCAGAAAATCAACAAAACCAGAAGTTGGTTCTATGAGAAAAATCAGTAAGATTGATCGACCCTTAGCAAGATTGACAAAAAGAAGAGAGAGGATGCAAATAAATAAAATCAGAAATGGAGAGACATAACCACAGAAATAAAGGAGGTAATGAGAGGATACTATGAACAATTTTATGCTAATGAACTGGACAATGCAGATGAAATGGACAACTCCTGGAAAGGCATAAACAACCAACACTGATTCGAGAAGAAACAGACAACCTCAACAAATCAAACGCTAGTAAGAAATTCAATTAGTCATTAAGAAGCTCCCAAAAAAGAAAAGTCCAGGGCCAGATGGCTTCACATGTGAATTCTACCAAACACTCAAGAAAGAATCAGTATCAATCCTGTTCAAACTCTTCAAAAAAACTGAAAAGGAGGGAAAGTTGCCTAACTCATTCTATGAAGCCAACATCACCCTCATATCAAAGCCAGACAAAGATATTACAAGAAAAGAAAGCTACAGACCAATCTCTTTAATGAATATAGATGCAAAAATTCTCAACAAAATTCTTACAAATCTGAGGGGTTATTCTGGAGGTGGCTCTTACGCAAACTTCAGGTAGACCTTGCTACCTATCATGACATCCAACTCCCAACCAGGACCATTCCAGCCAATTCTAAAGAACACCTAGGGCAATACATAAGGTTCCACAAGGGTTCCAAGCACTAGAGTAACTTGCCAGAAACCTACAACCTCCAGATGGGTCCCTAGTCCAGCTAAGTCCTGAAACCTAGCCCAGCCTCTCCAGAACATCAGATAGTTGCATCTCCCTACCCCACATTAGTGACAGACCTTTCCAATGTCAAAAATTTAGAATTGCCATTGCCCAAACAACCCCAATAAGAGGTACGGAAAGATCAAAGTTGATGGTGGAATCATACATAGAAGATAGGACTTAACAAATGAATATGAACGCTGAATCATTAGATTGAATCTCTTTTAGTCTCCAGTATTTTAGAGAAGCTAGAATTGTGAAATTGTAACCCCTGTCAAAGTCTGAAACATGTTCTACAACTAATTGTGGTGCTGTGCTTAGACATTTATAGCTTTTTTGTATATATGTTATTGTTCACAAAAAAAAAGAAGGAAAAAATTCAATTGTGATGATAAAAAAGTACTTAAGCCCATTTGCCTCCTACATTTTGGAGCAGCTAGAAGGAAAAAAAGAAGATATTAATGTAAGCAACCCCCACCTTAAACTGTATTTTTATTATATGTGTAAAAAAATTTTTTTTAACTATTCAATAAAATATTTAAATACATGGCATACAGTAAGCACACAAATATTTCTTGGAAATATGTTGGTTGTCATCTCCTCCCCCATCCCTTGATGAAAGCAAGGTGAGATCTGCTTTATAATAACTATGATTTGCCATTGTATATACCACTGAATTTAGATACTCTCTTTTAATTCAAATTCTATTCAACTTATGGCTAAAATTCTTAATTACAGAGTTCTTACTTTCATTTGGATTTGGTAACACTATGAACTTTCTTTCTGCATAGAATAGATCTCTAAAAATTCACTTTAAAAATGCTGTTTTGTCATGGCATAGGATTTGGTTAAGTTAAATAAATTTGTGGTGCATTCATGCAATGAAATAATACCATATACCCTTAAAAAATAAGAAGAAAAGCTTCTTATGGTGTTTTATGGAAATGTCTCTTAAGATATATAAGTATAAAAGCAAAGTATAGAAATGTGTATAGTATACCAATTGCTATATAAAATAAGGCCTGTACATATGTGTTTGTTCAGATATGTGTAAAATATCCCTGGAGGAAAACAAAAAATTACTAACATTAGTCACCTCAGATGAGGGAAATTGGATGTCTATGGAAGTTATTCATTCTTTATGTTTTAAAATGATTTGAACTAAGTAAGATAAGTATAGTTAAAGCACATATGTTACCTTCTGTAGTAAGACAGTATAGCAAACCCTGTTCCTATTGGTAGAAAGTACTTTGTAATCTACCAATTACAATTTGTGTTATAAACATCAAAAGAAAATCTTCTTACTTCAAATATTACACATTTTCCAACTTTGCCGTATTTTTCACATTCTTCCTTGGTTTCAACTTCCAAGTCTTCATCTACCTCTCCTGCACCAACCATGTTCTATAAATGATGAAAAATAAACTCAAATACCAAGTATAATTTACAGATATATAATAGAAGTATATAAGACAGTTCCACAGTGGTAGATGAACTCAATCCCAAATAACACAGTAAAAATTTTCCTCCTGCAATATTTTTTTAAAAAGCCAAAAATATACATTAAACTTGGTAAAGAGTGGCAAACGTTGTTTGCTAATTCTGAACTTCTAGCAATAAAATATTTTTAAGTAATTACTGCCAATCTTAAATACTGTATTTAACAAAGAAATACGCTAGTAGAAAAAGACTCTAAAAGCAGTTCTAAATGGAGGTCTGACCAAAGGTATTATTTGTCTAAGCATTATATTTAGTTTTCATAGCAGCAGGAGTGAAAGCATGTGGAGATAGGGAAAGGTGGGGTGACACACCAAAAATCAAGATAGGCAGACAGGTTTCTTTTGCTTCTTACCCTAAGTAGGACCACTTTAGTAGGACACTTAAGTATTTCAGTCAATGGATTTGAATCAGACTTCTTGGATGCATCTGTATCAAAACATCATTGACATGTTACAGCACTGAGAATGAGCACTGAACCCCAGTTACAATAAATAATTTAATTTCAATAGCAGTTCCCACTACTTATGCCACTTCATCTAGTTTACAGATGCTTATAGATGAAGTGGTACAGTTATAGGAACACAGCTACACAAACAATCTCTGAACCGAAAGGTAGTCTTGTCCATAATTAAAGTATCTGCTTTGCTTTGGTATATGTTTCTATACTAATAGCTAGAAATCTTTAGCTTCCACAATTAACTGAAAACAATTTCTGCTTATTTTACTTTTTAAAGGGCTAACGAACATACTAATCACAACCCTCACAGGCGAGAGAGTTGGCTTTGAGTAATAGTGTAAGGTTACTAGCTCAGAGTAATAAGCAGTTAATTACTCAGCCACTAGCTGACTTACTGTAGATATTCTCACAACTCGTCTCTCACCTATCAGGCTGACTGGTTGCTTCCTAAAGTGCACCCAAGAGTTGTCAGAAAGGCCTTTCCTCTCTTTTTTTGAGGGGGGCAGGAAAAAATTCAGCTGACTTAAAATGAACTCACTTTTCTTGGTTAAAATGCTAAAATATTTTTGTCTCATTCCAGTATGCCTTCAGTACAGAACAGACTGTAATAATCACATGAAAACAAAATGCAACTAACTAGGCATCACCTTCCAATAGATTGCAAAATAACAGAACAACAAATTCTCACAGAACAATAAGTCAATAAGAAAACTAAGAAACACATCTATTGAAAGGGTAGAAAAAAGGAAGATTAGTGGGTGGGGACATGCCAAATATAATCACTGATACACTGTATATGGCTCTGTCCTTCATGCTATAAAAATTTATTATTTTATCAATTCAACAAGATTCTTTGCCTAGAAGCAGATATGAAATTATTTTCCAAGGACTGCTCATTTTCTATCAAGTCTTTCTTTTTTTTTCCCCTCTATGGGCCTTCATATCTTTATCTCTGCTCTGAAAAACTAAAGATGAGCCTCAGGAATCTTGGTCTTCATAAAACAGAATTGGATGTGCATCATAATCAGGAGTTATTTTATTCTATTAAATCAGTCTCTCATGATGGACTGCATTTATCCTTGTTCCCACAACAGAAGTCGGATCAACTTACCTTTCTCCGTAGCATCCCCGACAATGATCTTGCCTCCCCGCTTGCTTGTCTTCTCTACTGACAATGCAGTGCTCAGGCCTTGCTCATGTTTCCCTAGACCCTGGCCTTCCCGGAAGCCATACTTCTGCATGATTTTATGGGCTACTGTGCCACTAGTAGGAGTAAAAAGAAAAAAGATTTCTTGCATATGAAATCATCAACCATACCATAAACTGAATATAACAATAATCTCCCTCTATAAATACATCTTCAACAGGGGCTTAGATGAATTAACAGATACTTAACAATAGGCCATTAGATGGATGCCGTGGGGATGGATACTGAGGATGAAAGAAATATAAAAAGCTAATGACTGAAGCCCTAACCATTCTTTGACAGGACATAATAATTTCCTTAATGAAATTTCCTGGGTATCACTGTTTGAAAACACTAGAGTCTTCGTGTGCACTGCTATATAACTTATGACCATGGTTTATTATTAAAAAGTGTGCCTATCAAAAATTATGAAGTTTTGTCAATGAAAATAATGCAGTTTTCTAAACAGTACAGTTGACTTTCCAGTGACACACTTTAAAAATGAAAAAACCCTTAAAGACGACATTTAACAGATGAGAAAGTAAAGAAACCTGAGGCCTAGATTAATTGACTAGTTTAGGGTTGACTACAAACTAGAAACATTTAGAAATTATTTCCACTGGTGTTAATGGCAGAATTGAAATTAGAATCCACAACCCCTGACTCTAGCCCACTGCTCTTTCTTTAATAACAAAATAACTTTCAAACTATACTTTGATGTGCTTCATGAGTCCCAAAGGGCAAGTGCCCTTAGCGTGCCCTGGTGCTTAGAGCTCGGACCTCCAAACCCTGCTTCAATTACAACTACATTACTTCATGTATTTAATTCCCTTAAAATTGTCATTTAAACAGCTGCTTGATGGCTAAAAACATTGAAAACTGCTAAAAGTACTACCCTGCAACTTTCTTAGGCATAAGTTAAAAATTACTTCCTATTGAAAAAGGGTTCAGCAAAAAAGTTCAGTTTTATCACTAGAGTAAAAAAATTATGTAGCTTTATGTCTAGCCACTGTCCACGATATATTCTAGACTAGCACTGTCCAATGAACTTTCTGCAATGACAGAAATGTTCTATAACTATACTGTCCAATATTGTAGCCATCTAACTACATGTGTCTACTGAGTACTTGAAATGTAACTAGTATGACTGAGGTGCTAAATTATTTTATTTTTAATTAGTTTAAATAATCACCTATAGCTAGTGGCTACCTCACAGAACAGCACAATTCTAAGGGGTGGATATAAGGAAGTCTGACACTCAAAGTCCTCATCAAATGTAGGTATCAAGCATTCACTGCAACCCTGACTAGTCGCTTCTCTGAGGGCTCTAAGAACCAAAGGATAAATAAATAGGTGATGGCGGATCCACCATACTTGAGTGCCTCACTTTCAGCATCTCTATCACCAACAATATTCTTCTAACAGTACAGAATAAAGATGTTCAAGTGATACCACTTTATATGATAGCTCCTTGTAGCACTAGAGGAATAGAGTAAACAACATACATTCTTTTAACCAAAATGCAGCCAAATCCAGTGGGGGTTAACACCCCTACAAGCCCCACATGGATGTCAACACTTAAAATTGAATTTCTAACTTTAAAGTGACTAAGAGCTTTTAGACCAAAGGTATATAAACAATCGTGAACTCAAGGCAAAGGTCCACTTTATCAGGAAAAAAATATGTCAATCATCCTTTAGTGGTGATTATCAATCAGCCTTTAGAAGTGACTGGCATAACCCTTCGTAAGTCAGCTCTAATTCATATCAGCTATTTTACTTGCAAATGTTATAAAAATAAATGAAAACAGTAATTACCAGAAACTGCTCCTACCTAAATAACATAATGTTGAACATTCAAATCATTCAAAAAACATATGAGAAGGCTTTGTATATGGAACATAATACCATTCCACTGGGCTATGTTCCACATGCCTTGAGCATCCAGTTTTGAGAAGGGCATTGTGTGGGTGAAAATATCAAGTGTTTCCCTATTAACCAGAGAATGCCCTCATTCTCCAACAAAGGCTGCATTTGTTGACAGGGTTATCAACACTTAAGACTATTTTGCAAACCCTTTCTGTGGTTCCTTAAACTTAAGGAACTTAAAATCGTTACCCCATGTTAGCAAGGAAGGAGTTGCTAGGCCCCGTTGGAGATCTGGGTCTGTCTTGTTCATCATACACTGGGGGAGGAATAGCAGCTTTGGAAGATTGTGATCGAGGTCTTGAATCCTCTTCATAGGGAAAATCTCGGGGTACTGTTAGATAAAAATAAAACAAGCTTACAAAAATAACATGAAAATACTGTACTGCATTTATATAAATCATTTAGCTTGAAATGAATTAAGCTACATTTTTGTTTAACCACAAAAGTGAGGAAAAAAATTTTACAGCCTCTATGCAACTTTTTTTTTAACTACAGAGACAGAACAATATTTTTCCAATTCTAACTTATCCTGCTGTTTAATTATCCTCAAATGTCCTTTTTACATCTTACTGAAGTATTACCCTTTAAAGCCTTCTCAAATAACTATTGTCTGAATCTTCAAGATTTTCTGTACGTTCCAAGTAGATGTAATCATTGACTTCCACAGCATTCCCACAGCATCCCACCTGTCCTAAGACTCTGACTTAACTGTCTCATCAGCCTAATAGAGATTTTAAAGGGCTTTGAGGTTAGGGATCATATACGAGACAGTGATTTTCAACCTGAGCTACACGTTGAGAATCACAAGGGAAGCTTTAAAAATATCCAGATTTTTAGTGGGGGACATGTTTTGGTGAGGTCCTTAAATGGATACACAAGTGAACTGAAATATAAACCAAAGGTAGGAAAATTTAATAAAGGAAGGCACTGCCACCTTATGGAAGGCCATAAACACAACAGCCTTTAAACTGCTGAGTTAAAAAAAATGTAAACTGATCAAGTGAACCTATTTCCAAATATGAAGTGCTGGAGAAAATAAAATTCATTCCTTTAGAAAGAAATCTCACTTTATACAAACCCAAGGCTCAGATCTGGCATGAAGGGAAGAGCAGCCTTGTCAATTACACATGGCAAGAGGGTGAGAACCAGAGGATTCTTAAGGCCATTTCCCCTCAAATGCTGGAAACCTGATTCAAGTAAAGATTTTTCATGATTGTTACAGACTGGTATCAGAATAAGAGAGGGGAAGAAACAGATCTACGTACACTCTTTGTCTTTCTCTACAAGAGAAGTGGGTGGTGCGATGGCAGCTCCGCCCATACCTGCAAAAACATAAATTCCATTGATTAAAAAAGGACGGACATGTTTCAATGTCAGACTCCCCAAAACTGCGACATATGCCATTTGTCATTATCACCACCCTGCCAAGAAAAAAGAAAGGAAATAAAAAGAAAAAAGACCAGCTACTATAGCCTTCCTGTTAACATTTAAAGAATTAAATATTTGAATATAGAATTAAAGATACAGAAAACTAGCAACACCCAGATAGTCAAAATTATTTGTTATAAATGGCATTTGAGAGCCATGGAACATTAATTATGGAGCCAAAGAATATAAACACACAGAACTAGCAGTTACTTTAAAAACAAGAACAAAACTATTTACTGAGAGCACGTTATCCACCAGGTTTTAGGCTTAATAAGCCTTTGAAGTTGGTGTTACAGTCTCCATTTTACAGATGACAGAATCATCAGAGGAGAGTTAATCAGCAGAGGTGGGAATAAAACCCATCCCTGTGATGCCAAAGCTTTTCCCATAATACAGCACACTCCTTTTCTAGGGTGCAGACCACTGGAACTAAGTATTTATTTGGAAATGTGAGGACTTGTGTCTGGTTTCTGAAAAATCTGCTATGTGCTGTCACTACTCCTGTTCTTGTTTCTGCATGGAGAATGGGGGACACAAGGAACCAAAAAAAATAAGTAGTGTACACAAATACACTTGTCATTCAACAACTGGAGGGAGACCCTAAGAGTGGAGACTATGTGAAATTTTTCATCAGGTCTAAGCCCTAACATGTATATTCTTGGGAGAGCTTAAAAGTATGATCAAGTATGTATGGTCCAGGTGTGGCTTAATAACCAATGAAATAAACCAAAAAAAAAAAAAAAGTAATAAAAAAAATTTTTTAAAACTGATTACAAAGCCATACTGCAGCAATATAACGCCCATGCATCATGATTAGCTGGACTGGATTACATTAAAACTTAAGGAGGAATATGAATCTGAATAAAATTTTCTGAATAAAAATTTCTTTTGAAATTCTTTAATGAATATTTTTAACATTGCCATTAAGACCCAGAAGGATCACAGATCCTGAAAACTAGATTCACTCTAATAAGCTCAATACAAAAAAATTCAGGGAAAGTACTGGAAATCTTTTACTAATTACTTAAATCTTTTAGCTAATATGAGTTTTTATTAGTGTTCTAGTTTGCTAGCTGCTGGAATGTAACACAACAGAGACGGATTGACTGTTAATAAAAGGGGATTTATTTCATTAGTTCTTCAGAGGAAAGGCAGCTAACTTTCATCTGAGGTTCTTTCTTATGTGGGAAGGCACAAGGTGATCTCTGCTGGCCTTCTCTCCAGGCCCCTGGGTTCCAACAACTTTCCCCAGGGTGATTTCTTCCTGCATATCCAAAGGCCTGGGCTGAGCTGCGAGTGCAGAGATGAGGAATGCTGAGCTGCTTAGGCTATGCTACGCTGTGCTCTCTCATTTAAGCACCAGCCAGTTAAATCAAACATCATTCATTACAGCAGGCACGCCTCTTAGCCAACTGCAGATGTAATGAGCAACAGATGGGGTTCATGTACCATTGGCTCATGTCCATAGCAACAGAACTAGTTGCCTTCACCTGGCCAAGTTGACAACTGAATCTAACTACCACAATTAGCTAACAGCAGTACACTTAATGGATATAAGGCCACTATCTCTCTGATATTAGCCACAAGCAAGAGTACTTTCATTAGAGACTTTATATCTTCTGCTAATGTTTAATAAATAAATAAATGTCCTTAATTTAGAGTCCCACCTCCTTCCAAAAAGGGCAGCAGATTTGTAAACTAGAGAGACTAGACCAACAAATATTCAACTTATCTACTTGATTCTAAAACAAGTAAATTAAAAACCAACATGTTTTGATTAGCCAAGATAATGGATAGGAAATGTTTAACAGAATGCCTAATAAAGTGTACACAGAAAATGTTAACTCCATTTCACATCAGAAAAACAGCATATAACAGTGCTTGGCATGTAGTAAGTGTTCTTTAAATATCCGCATTTAAATTCATACTTGCATTTAAAGATTAAGAATTTTAACTCATTTCAAATCCATTTCTTTCCAATACATCTAGTATTTTTAAAAATTTTAAATCAAATTCTCAAACAACCTTGGCCGTATACTTGGGAAGATGAAGTTTGCCAAACGGCTGGTCATAAAACTAATTCATATATGTGTCATGTTTAAAACATAGTATTTATGTTCATTCCTTACTTCTTTTCCTCCTTTCTCGTTCATAATCTTCATCTTCATCAGAATCTGGATCTGGTCGCCTCGAAAACCCACTGGCTTCATGTCTGTCTTTACGCCTTCTAGGATAAAAATAATTGAAGTTCATTGTAGATTAAACCAATTTAGAGATGTGAGTCAATTTAGAGGTAACTTCATCATGACTAACTCTTGGCTAGAAAACATTCAAATCCTTTTTTTCAGATTCAACTATTAATTTGGCATAAGGGAGGACTAATAACTGGTGAAAAGTAAGAAAAATATGGAAGATACACTGTACAAATTTAATAAAAACTTGACAATTACAAGAAAAAAAGATTCTTTGCCATGTACCCTTTCCAATTTTAAAGCAAACCAACATAGGTAATCGCTCAAAAATCTAAATTCTCTAGCATATGCTTTCACTCATGAAATGATTAATAAATAATGGAGGGAGTTTCTGACAATTCTCTCCAAACTTATACTTTAGGTTTTCTGAGCCTATACATGAAATTTGCTCTAGGGTTTGTTTTTATGCTGGGATATAATAAATAAAAAGTCTTAAAGACAATTTGTTTCCTTCTGTTGATTGCTCCGATCAACAATGAAAAAACTAACTTTAGATAAAAATCCATGTTTGGGTTAAAGTAATGTTAAAAAGAAGTATGATTCAAATGTCAAGTCGCTTTTTGCCTTTTCTCCACCCCAAAACATCTTTGCATGTTGTGCATGAACACTGGCTCAGTCTAGAACTGGTTGTTAAGTCAAGGCTGAGGTTGGAGATGCTCAATAAATGTTTTGTTGGGTACAGAAATACTGAGAACTTCAGATTCAGATGTCATTATCAAGACCAAAAACTGCATTTGAAAAAGTCTGTTCTAAGCAGCATCAGATTAACACTGATAAAAAGAAAATAAGTACATCAACCACCACAAGTAAATAAGTGTATTTACCATTTTTGATGACAAAGGAACATGGGTTATCATTAATCAAAAGGGAGGTTTTTTTAGGGTACATAATGATTTTCAATGAACTGAAAGTACTACTTTAAGTCCTGAAGGTCCTAATTTCTTGCCATATGTTATGACAATATCAACTGTGGAAAAAAATGGATGAAACTTCTGTAGCCAAGTAAACAAATAACTAGCACGCAAGGCTGTGATAACTACATAAAAACATTTCAAAGATAATCCATTATCCTAATCCTCTTGGCATTTGCAGTATTTCAATGTGTCTTTGTTAAAATTTGCCTTACAAATAGAGCTTAAGTTCATTCATAAATATTCTAATAAATATTTCAAGTACAAAATATCCCCAAATCAAAACGAAGCCTTACTTTTCTCTTTCTTCTATTTCTTTCTGTCTTTCCAGCTCCCGCTGTCTTTGTCGTTCCTCTCTTTGGCGCTTCACTACTTTCTCATAATCATTAGGAAACATTGGATCATATTCATCAGCCAAGGGAATCAAAACTTCTCCTGCAGAAAATCCGCTGGGAACAGGATCCTGAGAAAGGAAAAAAATCCTGAAGTAAATACATGATAGAATTTTATTCACAATTAAAATTCAAAGAGTATGAAGGTTGGAAGGGGCCTTGAAGATCATCTACTACCTCCTTTGTTTTATAGATCGAGGAACCAAGCGCCTAAAGAACAACTGATAACATGACAGGTCCACATACCCAGCTAGTGGGCAATAAAATCATGACAGTTTTACTGCTTAATTCAGGCATGCTTCCATAACACCCCATGGCACATTCTTGGAAATACTAAATAAGCCACCGCCACCTAAAATTTAAGACACTAGTACCTTCATTTATTCATTTATTTTTTATTTCTACTAATAACTTTAAAATACAAATTTTATTATTTATAGCAAACACTCAATACTTTTGTTTTTATATATCTCTATTAAAACTTAAAAACCAAAACAATCCATGAACAACACATCAATCATATAGTCACCATCAAAAAAGAATAACTTTAGATTCTGATTATATGGAGATGATACCCAAGATTTTTTAAAACATCCTCTTGGTCTGTTTAAAATTGTCTGGAACACATATCCCTTCCAATGAAGGCTATGTTTCAGGCACTGAATCTGACATAGGTGGGTGGAATTCCCTTCCTATCATTAATTTTTCTTTTGGTCCACTAAAATTGGTTCAGATGTTAATATTCTGCATTCTCTCTTTTATAAATTTATAATGGGAGTTACTCTTTGAGAGAAAAGATGTAGCCTTCACAAAGAAATGAAAAAAAAAGAAAAGAGCTGACAGAGCACAGCTGACTAGAAAACCTGTGACTAAAAATGGCAATCTGAGGTTGGTGGCCTTGATCTGAACAAGGCTCCAGTAAGCCCAGATATGCTTCCTCTTTTTTTTTTTAAATTAAAATATATATATATATTTTTGCTGAGAAATCTTTACATACCTATAGTCCATCCATAGTATAAAACCAATGGCTCACGATACCATCACATAGTTGTGTATTCATCACGATGATCATTTTTTGAATATCTGCATCATTCCAGAAAAAGAAAAGAACTCATACATCCCATACTCCTTACCCCTTCCTCTCACTGACCACTAATACTACAATCTATCCAATTTCTTTTTACCCTTATCCCCCCCATTATTTATTTATTTTTCCCCTTACTTTTTTTTACTCATCTGTCCATACCCTGGATAAAAGGAGCATCAGACACAAGGTTTTCACAATCACATGGTCACATTGTAAAAGCTGTATAGTTAATACAATAATTTTCAAGAATCATGGTTACTGGAACACAGTTCAACAGTTTCAGGTACTTCCCTCCCCGACTCCAATACACCATAAACTAAAAAGGGATCTCTATATAATGCAAAAGAATAACCCCAGGAAAACCTCCCGACTCTGTTTGAAATCTCCCAGCCATGAAACTTTTTTTTGTCTCATTTCTCCCTTCTTCCTTTTGGTCAAGAAGGCTTTCTCAATCCCAAGATGCCAGGTCCCAGCTCATTCCAGGAGTCCTGTGTGTCTCACTGCCAAGAAGATTTACACCCCTGGAATTTATGTCCCACGTAGGGAGTAGGGCAGTGAATTTACCTGCCAAGTTGCCTTAGAGGGAGCAGCCACATCTGAGCAACAAGAGGTTCTCTGGGGGTGACTTTTAGGCATAATTATAAGCAGGCTTAGCTTCTTCTTTGCAGGAGTAAGTTTTATAGGAGAAAACCCTGAGATCAAGGGCTCAGCCTATTGAACTGGTTGTCCCACTGATAACAAGAATATCAAGAATTCCCCAGATGATGGAGTTTAATATTTCCTCCTTTCTCCCCAGTCCCCCAAGGGGAATTTCAAATACTTTTTTATTCTCTGCCCAAATTACTCTGGGATGTATTGGGGGACCACACTAACCTACAGACCAACAAGATCTCACTCCCTATTCATGATTCCATGTAATTATGGTGTTTGAATAAACTGGCCATACAAGTTAAATTAGATAATGTGTTACCCAAAATATATATTTTGCACCAAATAAACATATCTCCCTTTGGTCTCATCACACAGAAGTTGAAATTTTAAAATATGAACCACCTGATATATTTCTTGATATAATTGTCCTAACCCTCCATCCTTTCTTCCATTAGTTCTCTTAGCATCACTTTCCCTTATTATCTGTATAACTGAGACAACTTCAGCAGTCCACACTGAAACCAGGAATAGGCATGGGTTAGGGATTAGTATCTTCAAGTGCCTGGTCTGAACCATTTTCAGGAAGTATCCTGCTAAACAGGAGTAAAACCAAGAAGAGTATTTGGAAAATGTATTATATATTTGAACACATAAATAAAGACAGTTTATCATCAATATCAACAGACCTAAATCTAACAATTCTAGTTACACTGTTTGACATATTACACGGTAAAACGAACTTGAATGGTTCCTTACAACAAAAACTCAGGAAACCCTATTATCTGGTGAATAAAAAAGAATTTAGGAAAATAACAAATCACCTCCCAGGCCCTATCACTGAAAAATTTACATGAATCTATTTAATTTAGGGCTCCCAAACAGTAGTTATGAGTTTGTATTCATGTAAAAGACATTTTAAAAACACAAAGACGCATGAACAGGATTTCTTTTCAGTTATAAGATCGGAGAGAAACCTACAACCAGCAACTCAATTTATATATTTGTGGTAGTTAGATTCAGTTGTCAACTTGGCCAGGTGAAGGCAACTAGTTCTGCTGCTGCGGACATGAGTCAATGGTACGTGAATCTCATCTGTTGCTGATTACATCTGCAGTTGGCTAGGAAGTGTGCCCGCTGCAATGAATGATGTTTGACTTCACTGGCTGGTGCTTAAATGAGAGAGCACAACATAGCACAGCCCAAGCAGCTCAGCATACCTCATCTCAGCACCTGCAGCTCAGCCCAGGCCTTTGGAGATACAGAAAGAAATCACCCTGGGGAAAGTTGTTGGAACCCAGGGGCCTGGAGAGAAGGCCAGCAGAGATCACCCTGTGCCTTCCCACGTAAGAAAGAACCTCAGATGAAGTTAGCTGCCTTTCCTCTGAAGAACTAACGAAATAAATCCCCTTTTATTAACAGTCAGTCCGCCTCTGGTGTGTTGCATTCCGGCACCTGGCAAACTAGAACACTATTATCACAACAAAATGTCTAACTGAAAGAGGAAATTGACAACATGAAGGTTCTTTGTCACTTCAAAATCTGAAATGAAACAACTTTTTTTTGCAATCATTCCTATTTTTATCATTCCGTTCTACATATATAATCAGTAATTCACAATATCATCGCATAGTTGCATATTCATCATCATGATCATGAAATGAAACAACTTTTACTGTATAAACCTTGCTAAGTTTAACAATGAGAAATCCTTTTGTAAATGCTATAAGAATAAAATAGTTTGCTTGATTAAAAAAATTAAAACATTAATTTTAATTAAGTCATATATTGTAGGTTAGGTATTGTGTAGTGACACAACTCTGCTGGAAAAAAGTTGGTACTAAAATAAGTTGGCCATAAAAATAATTGATCTCTTAATGCCACCTCAGGAAATCCATCCTAAGGATATAATTTAAAATACACAGAAATCTCCCTACAGAGATGTTCATTTGAGTGTTATTTATAATGACAACATAAAAGCAGATCTATAAAATCACACAATCTGCATGGATACAATACTGTTGCAATTATGCCACTAATTGTCCCCTCCCAGTCCAGCATGCAAGATCAGATGTCTCCTGTCACTATCTTTTATGCCTTCCTGGTCTCCTCTAAACTGGAAAAGATCCACAAAGTTTATTTCTTCATTATCTTTATGCTTTTGAAGAGTAACAGCCAATTATTTTATAGAAAGTCCCCCTTTGGGGGTTGTCTGATATCTTCTCATGATTAAATTTAGCTTATGCACTCTGGCAAAAAAAAAAAAAAAAAAGTAGATCTAGATAGCTGTACAGTTAGGGGATACTTGAGTAAACTACGATACATTCACTTGATGAGAATATTTTGCAAAAAGGAAAAAAGCTTATTAATTAGATGAGGGAGAGGACAATACAAAAGATACTACAGTCAATACTCAATCACAGAAGATGATTAATGAGCCTTTTTTTTTTTTTTTGCATTAGTAGACACCAGGAATCGAACCCGGGTCTCTAGCATGGCAGGCAAGAACTCTGCCTGCTAAGCCACTTGTGGCCCACCCTAATGAGCTCTTTATTAAATGTAATGTGAAAAAAATTAGGAAATCTTGGGGCAGGGGTGGGGAAGAAGTAAAAATCAGGAAAAAACACCTCAACTGTAGAGTGGCATTTCCTCGTGACAGACTATTTAGCAACACCAGCTTCCTTGGCCAAGAACTCTCAGCAAGAGCTAAGCTGTGGCCCACGATGTGATGAAGATTAAGGTGGGGGAACAAGCAGGTTCCAACCCAGAAGAATTAAAACTGTGAGAGCAGAGAAACCAAACAAAGAAACATATCTGGGACTATGTCTCAGCCTCACTTGGGTCCTTTCTAACAGTTAGGGGAACAACAACAACAAAAAGATTATGTTGCTAAAAACAGCAAAGGATAGTATATTTTATCCACTGTTAATCTTTTGGCTATTTTTCATCAAGCAATTTGTATAGTGCATGGTATTTTTGAAATTACCATGGTCATACTATTTGAACGCCATCTGTGGAAGGATAAATAGTTGGTATAATTTTAACTAGTTTATATTAAATTTACCTGTACTTTGTTTTGTCTAGATTTCACTATGATCCTGAGTTGCCCTGTTCCAGATCTACTCATTCTCACCAACCCAGTTTATAGAGTTGACCAAATCGCTGCTTTGTTTTTAAGCATATGTGAAACTGTTAGTGATAATAAAGGCTGGTGGGGAGGGGGGATTTATTTTGGTGTTTGATTTTTTAGCCTTTTCTTTATTTTAATCCAGAATAAAACAGCAAGCACTAACACTGTTTATGAGAAATCGGAAACAACCCATATATGCAGTATTAAAGTGATCAGATCAATTATAGTACATGCATACAATGGAATACAGTGAAGCCATTCAAAATGCTCTTACAGCACTGTACTTTTTGACATAGACATTCACAATACATTAGGAGAGAAAAGCAAGAATAGAAGGTAGAGCAGGCATAAAGTAGAAAGATACTTTAAAATACAAAGTTTCTAATTTCTGTAGGATAAAACTGAAGGTGAATTGCTTTTACTTTTACCTATCTCTAGTTTCTTATGTTTCTATTATGAACTTATTTTATTTCAAATAGATCATTTTTTTTTCGCGTGGGCAGGCACTGGGAATCCAGCATGGCAGGCAAGAACTCTGCCTGCTGAGCCACCATGGCCCACCCTAGATAAATGTTTTAAAAATGATAAAAGCAAATGTAAAAACTAAGTTGAAAATGATATTGACTAGATTTCAAAGGACTACTGAGACACTGTTAAGACTGCCTAAGAGGTCAAGATTACACATACGTACTTTAACAGAAAGTCAAAAAAGTATCGAGGTCAAAGTTAGGTGTACACAGCTTTTCTTCACATCATATAAGCTTACCTTTAGCCCGGCTGCTACATGGGGTGGTGTGTCCACAATTTGCCGTTCATCTGAAGAGCCACCCCGCTTTAGGTCAATCACTGGGGCAAGGACTGTACTCTGTTTTGTCCTTTGGCTCTGAAATTACCAAAAAAACTGTATTGAAGCGTCACATGAAAATTCATGCTATTTGTAACAAAGATTTTTTTGGTCTCTGAAACCTTTGAGAAATGAGAAAACCATAATCCTTAAAACAACACCTTTTAAATTCATTTATTACAATATAGTATTTTTTAATCTTTCCTTTTTAAATAGAGTTCCTCCATTTTTGTAAAAATTTTACAATAAACTTTGTCACTTTTATTTACATTTGTATGTAAAGTAATATATAAAAAAGCTCTGCCTTGGATTTTCCCAGAGTATAGGGGGAAAAATCCAGCTTCTACTCCCTTTATTATGAACCTACAGAAAAAAATTTAAACAGAAAACAGTGATCTTTCATATACCATTCAACCACTGTTAACATGTTACCATATTTGCTTGACCTCACACATATTTTTTGCTAAAACATTTACAAGAAGTTGGAGACATCACATAACCCTAAATACTTCAGTATATAGCTCCTAAAACAATGGACATTCTCCTACATAAGCATAATAATAATACCATAACTAATAAAATATTAGACATCACCTATCCAGTTCATATTCAGATATTCCAAGCTGTCCCCCAAAATGTCTTTTAAAAGCCGAAAATTTTTGAATTAGGATCCTACCAAAGTTTCTGCAATCAATTTGGTTTTAAAGTCTTTCTATTCACAACAGGGTCTCTTTCCTCACGACCATCATCACCATCACTGCCATCACGACCTCCTCCATCAAGTTCACCGTTTTCTTCCTCCTACACTGTCTTGTAAAATGCTGTACATTCTAGATCTGTCTGATTACTTCCTGGTGGTATAATTTAACTTGTTTCTCCATCTTCTCTAATTTCTGAAAACTGGAAGTTAAGTCTAAAGGCTTGATTAAATTCAGGGTAAAGCTCTGTCAAGAATATTTCCTAGGGGAGGTGGTGGATTTCATTACATACCACATTAGGAGACATGTAATGTCTGGCTATCTTTTAGTTAATCTAAGTTTGATCACATTATGGTGGTGACCACTAGATCTTTCAATTATTTATAATGACAACATAAGGTATAATTTACCTTCTACAATTTAAAAGGTTATAAATCTTATTGTTATCACTATAAAAGGCTTGAGAATAAGCTTTCATCTCTCTTTGAATATCACAATGGTTATAAATTTAAGCAAACAAAATTTAAGCCAGTCTTCAAATATGCGATTTGCAAAGTTTAAAGGGTGAGCTGGGGGGTGTGAAGGTAGTTCAGTGGTAGAATTCTTGCCTGCTATACAGGAAACCTGGGTTCGATTCCTGAACTATGCACTTCTCAAACAAATGAAACCAACAAAAAAAACACAAACAAGCAAACAACAACAAAAAATTCAACAAATGGTGCTGCAATAACAGGATACTCAAATGGAAAAAAGTTAATAAAGGGCGAGCTCAAGGGTAATTATCAGATTCATACATTTTTCTACTATATTTTTTCTAACCAATATATCTATATCTATAGATATATTGCAGGGGGAGTACATGGGCCAGGAAATGAATTGATATATATATTTTAATGTAGCTACAAATGAAACCACAGCTCCATCTTTCAGCTACAGGTAAAATTTTCTCCACTTAAATACCTTTACAGTTTTGGTTAGACCAACCTAGAATTCTGAAAAATTAGTTAATATAATTAATAGCCTACAAGAATCAGTGTAATCTACCTTCCCTTAAGGAAAAAAAAGAATACTAGCATTACATAGCAGTCAAAAGATGACAAAAAGTTATTAGAAATGATTTCACAGGAAACTTTATATTTTGACCAATTAAAAAAAATCAATTAGAAACAAGAGATTTGCTAACATATAAAGTTAATGTATTTGGATAAGTAAGAAGAAGCTAAGCACAAATTAACTAGAGTGTCACTTTACTTTTGGATATCCTAATCCTAAAGAATGTCTACAATATTAACAATCTAATTTAAGTGCTTCAATATAAAATAATTAGAATGTTAAAAGACATGGCTTATTATGGAAAATTTCAAGCATAAACAAAATTAAATAGAACAGATTAATGAATTCTTAAGTCTATCACTCAGCTTCAACAATAATGAATTCACAGCCAATTCTGCTTCATTTATATTCCCACTGCCCCACCTCTAGAGTTGGATTAAGTAAATACTAACATTTTATCAGTAAATATTTCTATATGTATCTCCAAAACGTTTTCTCAAACTTTTTACATTACTGTTTCCTGCCAAGAGTCTTTTAAATACATTTTTTCTAATCACCTTACTCATGAAATTTTATACCACAGATATCTGCATATGCACTTTACATATAGTCTTAAAACTTAAGGGCAGTTAAAACAATAAACCGTAATACCACCTGTTACTAAAAAATTTGACATTTTAATTATCACTAAATTCCAGGTGATAAATATAATTTTAACATTCTAGATGTTGAAATATTTTTATTATATTGCCAATGCCAAACATGTATATAAGAGGAACAAAACAATTACTACCCAGACTACATATGCCTGACACATTCATAAATAAACTGACCACTCAATAATGCACACACAGTGGTTGAGATATCACCACAGAGCTGTGCTTCCTGCAAACCATCCCTAACAAACAAGCAGGAATTAAATGTAGACCTCTGGGCCCCACCTCAGAACCAGAATTTACCTGTAAATATCAGAATCTGCATTTCAAGTAGGTTCTCAAATTGAAGTTTGAAAACCTGAAGCACTGCTGGAAGTTGAGAGGCTGATTTTCTTCATCCTATTCCTTGGAATATTTCTACTCCCAGGAACCACAAGGAATAAACTGACCTTAAATTCTTCATTCCTCTCTACCCAAAGTCTCTCTTCCCATAGATGCTTAGCCCTACACAGCCTATAAAAAAGGCAGAAGAGCAAGCTAAAACCAAATCACTTTTATTCCTGACAAAGAAACCACCTGGCAGACTTCTGCTTTCATATGCTAGGTTTTTTACCTTTGCCTGAGTGAGCGCTGCCTTCTTCACCTGAAGCTGAGACTGCAGAAGTTTGAAGTTTTTGGACCAGCCTTCTGTTTTTGAATCACTGGTCTCCACTCCCAGGTCATCATACAGGGACATCTTCTTTTCAGTTTAATGCTGAAAGGCAAAGGGTAGGAGGATTAAAGAATGCAAAATATAAGTAGGATTTCAAATCTTTCATACTGAAGTAATTTACTTACTCTCATGTAAATTTAAAGGTAACAGATATTTTAAGAACCACCTAGTCCCAGACCCCTTCAGTTTATAGCAGCCACAACCCTTGATATCATCAGTGCAGTGCTTCAAATACATGAAGCTATGGCCATTTATTATTTAAAAAATGAACCTCTATAATTAGTTTCTTTTTCTATCTTTCTTATAGACCTTATGGCCAAGTGATGTGTGAGTAAATCTTCCTGCTCTAACAGCATACAATAAGGTAAGATAGAAGTTTTAAATTCAGGGCATTATTAATCACATATATCTAAATTTTAAAAAATTCTATTTTGTATCAATAGCAAAAAGCAAACACCTTACAAAAACACCAATTTCCAAGTCGATTTAAGACAAGTATCTTTTTAAAATTTTTAATCATTTTTTAAATTGTGGAAACATACCCACACACACACAAAAGCAATAAATTTCAAAGTACACCACAACAACTGGTTGTAAAACAGATTTCAGAGTTTGGTATGAGTTACAATTCTACAATTTTAGGTTTTTCCTTCTAGCTGCTCTAAGACACTGGAGACAAAAAGAAATAGCAATATAATGAATCAGCAATAAATAATTCA
The DNA here is from genome assembly GCA_004026745.1 of Myrmecophaga tridactyla. Taxonomy (NCBI): domain Eukaryota; kingdom Metazoa; phylum Chordata; class Mammalia; order Pilosa; family Myrmecophagidae; genus Myrmecophaga; species Myrmecophaga tridactyla. The sequence continues at coordinate 2,973 of PVIY010038637.1, read as the reverse complement.
GCAACCATACTCATTTGTTAAATCCTATCTTCTCATTGTTATAACTCTACCTTCGCCTCTGATCCCTCTTCCAATCTTTACAGGTATTTGGGCTATGGCCATTTAAACTTTTTCATGTTGGAAAGGGCTGTTGATAATATGGGATAAAGGGATAGAACCAGTTGATGTTCTGCAGAGCCTGGCCCCTGACTATCCTTTTATAAAGGAAAACTTTAAACATATTCCTAAAAATAAGAAAAAAGTGATAGAGAGAATCCTACAGATATTTGTAAGTTATGATTATTTACTGGGGGAGTGGTGGTGGTGGTCAGGAGTAAAATCTTAAATAACCCGGAATTCTTCATTTCCCACCAAGTGAAACTCTGTAATCTTTAATGACATTGATTACAAAGAGATAATCAGCAATCTACATACAAATGATCAATTCACAGTATCTTCGCAAAATAGAGGAATACATGATAACAATGACAAAAACAGTAATAGTGATGCCCTTATTATGCCAGGTGAGATGCTAAATGCAATTCCTGCAGCAGGTGCGTTAAAGCCCTGCTTCATATACAGCTAGGCAACTCCAGAGTCCTTGCTAGGAAATGTCTCCTGTCACCCTTAAAACAGCTCAACATCCTGAAACCCACAAATATGGCCCATTTCTCAAAATAAGAAATCAGCTCTTCCTCAGAAACAAAGAAAAAACAAAAAAGAAATTGAAATTAAAACTATAACCTGCAAATGAATGCTTAGTGAGGGTAGTTCCCAATTTATGAAAACATTCCAAAAGTCTGTCACTTCCCAGATGCTTAGAACGCATTTTCCCATACGAACATCTATTCTGCCTGTCTTCTGTCTCAGAAGAAGAGAAGGAAAACACCAAATTTTTCTACCTGGATTAGGCCTCACTCAGGCCTAACATATAATTTCTCTTTGGAGTATTTTCACTTCTCATCTCTTTTACTCCCAGTATTCTAAGATCCTTCTCTCAACCCCCAATCTTAGCTGGTTTTAGTTCTACACTTTGTGGGAACAGGGTAACAGAGACAGGATTCCAACCTTTCTTCTTCAGAAAAGGTGTTAAGGTTGTAAGTATAGTCGATTCCTATCATCTATCGTCTGCCTGAGGTCAGTGCCTCTCTAAACTGTCACCGTTCTGCACAGTTTCTTCCATCTCTTAATTTCTGAACCTTCACATGACCTAGAAGCTCTGTTTTGATGCTTAAATGAAAGGCAGCCAGGAAGCAGAGACACTGACAGCTTTAAGGAATCACATAAAAACTAAGCTTACACATTCTCCTCCTCCTAAGGTTTCTGCAACAACTTACCAGCCTGGCTCAATAGCAACACTGACAAAGAGAAGACCCAACAGGGAAATGCCCACTGCCTTTGATGCCTAAAAAAGTAAAAGTTTTACTCAGGAACTTAAGACATTAGGTCTCAAACACTGGGGTTAAATCAAAAGAAAACTGAACTTAATTTCTTGACTAAGTAGGGCTGAAGATATGATCTTGTCTTCAGTTTCGTAGGAAATCCCCAGGAATCCACTTCAGAAAATATTTTAATCCATTCTACCATAAAAGCCCATGATAACCCAGGTCCAGTTTCTAGTGGGCAATGTTCTACCCCAGAGCCATGCCTGACCCAGAGCTGAATAGGAAATCAGGCCAAATGCACAGTTAATGCCCTATTTGCAAAGCTCCCCAAGCCTATCTCTTCAGAAATTTCTGGAAATTTGCAAAGCTCCCCAAGCCTATCTCTTCAGAAATTACCGTGGCCAGAGGAAGACTTCTGCACCCAACAGCTTCAGAAGCTTCAAGCACTTTTCTTCTAGACTGGTGCTCAAACTAAATTGTTCATCTCTACATTCACGTCCTTAAACTTTAAATTTCATCAGAAAAACCAAAGCAACAGCAAAGAAAAACAATGCTAGCATCCAGTTTAGCATTGTGGTTTCCCAAAAATGACTTTAGAAATGACCACCTTTCATCTAATCTGGTTTAATTCTTTGAGTCCCCTTCACTGGAGTAGTGGCCAAACCAAAGCCTAGTGAAGTAAGTGTTCATCTGTTCGTTCTTTTATAAGGACAGAAGAAGACTAAGACATTCTGGGAAATAAACATAAGGAACAAATCCTTCTAGCAAATTATAAATATAAAGCTAAATTATCAAAATTTGTTTGCAAATTTTAGATATTCTCTCCATTAGAAATTTGAGAATTTCATCGAAGCAGGTTGTACCGGTCTGAATCTGTGGTGGACCCCAGAAAAGCCATGCCCTTTGATCCTCATTCAATATTGCTGGGTGGGAGCATTTTGATTGTTTCCATGAAGGTGTGACCCACCCAACAGTGGGTGGTAACTTCTGATTAGATGATTTCCATGGAGGTGCGTCTCTACCCACTGAAAGTGGAGCTCCTTACTGGAATCCTTTAAAAGAGGAAACATTTTGGAGAGAGTCCCTTTTTGGTAGAGCCACGGGAAAGCCAGCAGACACCACCATGTTCGCCATGTGCCCTTCCAGCTAAGAGAGAAACGCTGAACGTCGCTGGCCTTGAACTAAGGTACCTTTCCCCTTAAACTGGACATTTCTATAGACTTGTTTTAATTGGGACATTTTGTCGGCCTTAGAACTGTAAACTAGCAACTTATTAAATCCCCCTTTTTAAAAGCCATTTTGTTTCTGGTATATTGCATTCTGGCAGCTAGCAAACTAGAACACAGGTGTTTCCAAATATGTAACATTTTTAGTACCAGTGGAAGAGGTTAACTAGGTGCCCACTAAACTGCAGGAAGTGTGTATGTGGGGAAGATTAGCTTATTCATGTTTGCAGCTTCAATTTCTGGCATACAGCAGGCATTTAATAAACATTTGTTAAACTATTAATAATCAAATAGTCTATGTAACCACACAAATCAGCAGTGAAATGAAGCAATGTGCATAGGTTCCATTAAAGTTAAAAGAATAGGCCAAAAGAAAAAAAAAA
>PVIY010038636.1:0-23744 GCA_004026745.1 Myrmecophaga tridactyla | reverse complement strand
ATCCTTGTCTTGTTCCTGATCATAGGGGGAACGTTTTCAGTTTTTCCCCATTAAGGATGATATTAGCTGTGGGTTTTTCATATATTCCCTTTATCATTTTAAGGAAGTTCCCTTGTATTCCTATCCTTTGAAGTGTTTTCAGCAGGAAAGGATGTTGAATTTTTTCAGATGCCTTTTCTGCATCAATCGAGATGATCATGTGATTTTTCTGCTTTGATTTTTTGATATGGTGTATTACATTAACTGATTTTCTTATGTTGAACCATCCTTGCATACCTGGGATGACTCCTACTTGGTCATGATGTATAGTTCTTTTAATGTGTTGCTGGATTCGATTTGCTAGAATTTTGTTGAGGATTTTTGCATCTATATTCATTAGAGAGATTGGTCTGTAGTTTTCTTTTTTTGTAAAATCTTTGTCTGGTTTTGGTATGAGGGTGATGTTGGCTTCATAGAATGAATTAGGTAGCTTTCCCTCCTCTTCAGTTTTTTTGAAAAGTTTGAGCAGGATTGGTAATAATTCTTTCTGGAATGTTTGGTAGAATTCACATGTGAAGCTGTCTGGTCCTGGACTTTTCTTTTTGGGAAGCTTTTTAATGACTGATTTGATTTCTTCACTTGTGATTGGCTTGTTGAGGTCGTCTATTTCTTCTCGAGTCAAAGTTGGTTGTTCATGCCTTTCTAGGAAGTTGTCCATTTCATCTACATTGTTGAATTTATAAGCATAAAGTTGTTCATAGTATCCTGTTATTGCCTCCTTTATTTCTGCAGGGTCAGTGGTTATGTCTCCTCTTCCATTTCTGATCTTATTTATTTGCATCCTCTCTCTTCTTCTTTTTGTCAGTCTTGCCCATCAATCTTATTGATTTTCTCATAGAACCAGCTTCTGGTTTTATTGATTTTCTCAATTGTTTTCATGTTCTCAATTTCATTTATTTCTGCTCTAATCTTTGTTATTTCTTTCCTTTTGCTTGCTTTGGGGTTAGTTTGCTGTTCTTTCTCCAGTTCTTCCAAGTGGACAGTTAATTCCTGAATTTTTACCCTTTCTTCTTTTTTGATATAGGCATTTAGGGCAATAAATTTCGCTCTTAGACTGCCTTTGCTGCGTCCCTTTATGGATAATTTTAAGAAACATAGCATGTGGAACATATGATTACAAGATTATTTTAAAATTAGAAAGAACTAGAAAGATTAAGGACTAGGACTTAGGATGTCCACATTTTGTTTATTATGTTCCCTTGCCCCCAATTTGCAGACATAATAAATGTCTAATGAATCTAAACACATAATTCATTCAAGATAATATTTACTTGCTATAACTAAGGTACAAAAGTAAAAATTCCATGGAAGTGAAAAGGAGAAAATACTTATTGTGGAATGTCTTATTGTCCTAGGGCTGCTGTAACAAAATACTATCAGTTGTGTGGCTTAAAACAGCAGAAATTTTTTACCTCACTGTTTTGAAGCCTAGAAGTCTGAAATCAAGGTGTCAACCAAGCCATACTTTCTTGCAGGTGTAGGGAAGAATCTGCTCCATCCTCTCCTCTTGGTTCTAGTGGTGGCTTGCCCCCATCTATGTCACTCTCTGCCCCAATCACATGGCATTCTTCCCTCTGCCATGTCCAGATTTCCTCTTCCTATAAGGGCCCCAGTAATCCTAGATTAAGGACAGGATGGTCTCATTTTAACTTGCCTAATTCCACTTGTAACAACCCTACTTCCAAATAAGGTCAAATTTGGCAGAACTGGGGATAAGGACTTCAGCAGACCTGTTGCTGGGGAATGCATTCAGTTCATAGCAGGGAATTTAGAAAAGCATCATGGAAAAACATTTCATCTGTGTATTCTTGGAAATAGGTGGAGAAAAGGAGAGACTGTTGCAAATAGTGGGAATGATGTGAGCAAAAGTACAGGGTAAAGGATAAGTATTAAGTGTTACAGGCAAAAACATTTTTGTGGCTGAAGGATGCTTGGATGCAGTATATGATAGTCAAAGTTAGTAACATAGTTTGGGATCAGGTGGTCCGTAGTCCCTTGCCAAGGAATTCAGACTTACTCTCTTGGTGATATGAAGTCATCTTGTAGAAAGGTTTATTGGGCAGTAACATGCAGGGTAGATTAAGGACAGAAAAGAAAATGAATAAAAGCCTTGGCCCCCAATCTTTGTCACTCTCTGCCTCAGTCGCATGGCATTCTTCCCTCTGCCATGTCCAGGTTTCCTCATCTTATAAGCCTTGGAAGCAAGGCTGTTGTAATAATCTAGGCATGACTGACAGGTCTGAACTACGGTAGTCATAGTGAAAATAGCAAAAGAAAGGATTAATATTTAAGATATTTCAAGGGAAGAATTGCGCTAACTTGTTAAGTGTGGGAGAACTGTGAAAAAGGAAAGATCAAAGATTATACCAAAATTGTGAGCCAGCAGATCTTTTTCAACTAGCTCAGCTCTTACATTTATATATTTTTTTACCGAGTGTCTGTGTACGTGTTCGTCCTTCCAGCCTTCCTTTAAGTCTAATAAAACAGGTATTTTTCTATTTTTTGGGTGAAGAAATTGAAGTTCACAGTTATGAGTTGCTGAAGTTCCTTCCATGTTATTCTTGTGTAGTAACACTGATTCAAATCCATCTCCTTTCACTGCTAGTTGGATTTTGCTGTTGAGCTGTAGGCAGAATGTGGAAATGCTTAGTAGGTTTTGGGACTCTACATAAAAGCAATGGGAGTAGATGAGAGTTACAAAGAAGAAATTGTAGATAAAAAAGAAAGAGAAGTGCATGCATTTATTGGATTCATTGAATAAAAAGAGCCTAAGAACAAACTGGAAATGAACAATAAAAAAAATAGGGAGAACCAGGAATGTAAAATGTCACTAGAAATCCAGAAGAGAGAGTAGCAAAATGAAGAAATTGGTCAAAGATACCACACGTTATGGAGAGAGAGAGGAAGATAAAAAATGAGAAACAGCCATTTTATTTGACAAGTAAGAGATTATTATAAACCATTAGAGGGGAGTCTTTGGGAAGAAAGACAAGGGCCACATTATACCACATGGAAGAAAGTATGTGAGGTAAAAAAAAAAAAAAAGGAGAGGCAGTAACTTTAGGCTGCTATTAAGAAATGTACAATTTGTGCAGATACCAAGTTAAAAGCTTCAAAGGTACTGTTCCAATTTGAAAGTATTATGTACCCCAGAAAAGCCATGTCTTAATCCTGATCCAGTCTTCTGGGGACAGCCTTTTCTTTTAATCCTAGTTCAGTGCTATAGGTCGGAAACTTCTGATAAAATTATCCCTAGAGAGATAGTGACACACCCAGTCTTGGGTGTGATGTTTGATTAGATGGAAATGTGACTCACCCATTTCAGGTGGGTCTTAATTAATTTATTGGCATCTTTAAAAGAAGAAACATTTTGGAGAGGTTCAGAAACCACAGAATAACAGAAGTCTCAGGACCGACAAATTTCAGAGCAGAGCTGACACAGATGTGGACACATGGAGAACAGAGACATGGATGTTTGGAGATGCTTAGAGCCCAGCAGCCGTTGCCATGAGATGTTAAGCAAGCCAGAACCTGGAGAGAGCCAAGGAAAGCCAAGAGATGAAAGCCAGCCCTGGAGAAGCAAAGTGAGGAACCCCCACAGGAACAGAGGCTGAAAGCAGCAGAGCCCAGGAGCAAGGGACCAGCAGATGCCAGCCACGTGCCTTCCCAGCTGACAGAGGGGTTCCTGACCCGTCAGCCTTTCTTGACTGAAGGGAACCTTAGGCTGGTTCCTTAGTTTGGACATCTTTATAGGCTTAGAACTATAAACTTGTAAATTTTGTAGGGATAAGGGACCAGCAGATGCCAGCCACGTGACTCTGCAGCTGACAGAGGTGTCCCTGACCTGTCAGCCTTTCTTGAGTGAAAGTAACCTCTTGTTGGTGCCTTAATTTGGACACTTTCACTTATTTAGAACTGTAAATTTATAACCTGTTAAATTCCCTTTGTAAAAGCTGTTCCATTTCTGAAATACTGTATTCTGGCAGCTTTCAAACTAACACAGGTACAAAGAATAAAAATTTAACATAATTTCTCCCATCCTGTTATGCATTTGCATTCTTAGGGGATTACCTTTCATAATAATAGGTAGGTGTGTTTTATACCTTTCTCCCCTGACTAGAACTGTATACTGTTAGGAGGGTGTGACTTACATACCTGACTTGCACACTTAAGATCTTGTTAGTACCTCATGGAAAGGTAAGTTCTTGAAGCCTCAAGAGAGCAAGGAGATCAAAGATAGCAGAATTTGTGTTTCAGACAGTATCAACAAGATTTAAATGGAAAGCTCATTTAAAAAGTGAGTTGTACTTTTGGCATGACTATCTAAATCCTGAAAATGTTTTCTCTTTTTGTTTTTTAATTTTCTACATAATACATGTACATTATACCTTTTTTAATTCTTTTTTTCTTATTAAAAGGATGGAATGGCCTTATGTATGTTCATGCAAAACACCTTAACAAGATTTATGAGGTAATGTATCTTTCGTTTTAAAATGTTTTATAAATCACCAAAAATAGCTATTTATTATTCCATTATTTGCACCAATGAAAAATTAATAGCTGACTTAAAAATAATTACTGTTCTAATGATGAACTGTTTCTTTGTTTGATGGAGGGTAGTCATATAATTAAGTGTAGGTGAAGTATGCACAATTATTCAAGAAATAAGAGGAATGGAGGTAGAATTTAAGACAGTCATTTTCTCTTATCATGTGTATTAACTAGCTATATTAAGGCATAGACATGGGGAAGTTAAATATTGCTAATCACTGATATAAAGATGGTGATTAAGAAATGACATAAATTACTAAATATTCAAAATTAATAGAATGTATAGTAAGTGTATATTCAGAGGATAGAAAGAACTGTGGCTTGGAGAAGGCTTTTAAGGCTTTCTGAGGAAGATGGATTCACTTTGCACTTAGGTGAGGAGCAGAAGGGAGAAAGTTCTGCTGGCCTGTTGCTCTTGCATTGGAAGTTACAAACTCTGGTACCTGTGGGCTAATTAGTTAATTAGCTTTCTACTCTCATATTCTGAATGTAGACAGATTAAAAATTATGGATATTATGGAAATTCTTATTTATTTAGCATGCCTATTGGACATCGTTGCATTTTTGTGCTCGTGGTATCTGAGAGTCTAGGAAGAATAATAGAATTATAACATTAGTATTTTAAGATGCTTTTTTCATTGTTTTATCTTGTTTATCTCCCTTCCCCTCACTATAATTGATTTTTTTCCTTAGATAAATTTTGAAAGTTTTTTTTTTTTTTTAAATAATCCTTTCTATTTGGTTGCAGTATATTAAGAGTTTTCAGTTACTTTAGACTTACAGCTTTGCATTTTGGTTAGAGCCTCAAAAATTTAATTTTCACAAACTCCAACAAAGTGGGCCTTTGCAAATGAAAAGTTAAGAGGTTTATTTTTATCACGGAACCATTCCTTTTATATAGTATTAGTCTTTGAGTTATTTTAGGGAATAAGGAAATTTTTGATAGTAACTTCATAATACAGTTTTGGAGCTCACCCTTCTCTATATTTCCTTCCTTTGGATGTACCCTTAATATTCTTACCCTTACATTGTTATCAATAAAAATGGACTAGGACTGTCACATTGAATTATTCCTGTTGGCCACCTTCTGAGAAGTTTGAAGAACTGTAAAATAATATTAAAAAACATCCATTTATTTGGAAGAGAGTTATAATATGGCTATAGTTTTAAAAAATATGTAATGAATCAAAGAGGTATTTTGATAATCTTGCATGGCAGTTGGTATGAGTTATTAGTCTATATCTTCAGTATTATATGGGTTTTCTCCTTATGGTGCATAGGCTAAAGGTTCACTGTCCCTTTGACATTTGTTTCTTATTATAAACACTGCAATAATTTCAGTTTCCATTGCATCATAAGTTCTTTTATAATATTTGTGAATTAATAGTGAAATAAAAAATACTAACATCTATTTTTTTCTTCAATACACAGACTTCCTTTAATAAGCATTGCACTGGTTCAAGGTTGGGCATTAGGTGGAGGAGCAGAACTTACTACAGCCTGTGATTTCAGGTAGGATGAAAATCACATTACTGCTTACAAAAACTGTAGTCAATATATTCTCAAATTTATTTTATTTTTACCAATAGCTTGTATATTTCTAAACAGAGTAATCAGTTAGTGAATATTTTTCTTTTGCCAATCATTGAAGTAGGTAATTTCCATCACTCTAGTATAACATTACATTGTTATTTTTTAAATATACCAGAAATGGGCTGGCTTTTTTTTTTTAATGTGTCTCCCTACACATATATTTTTATATCTAAACATACATGCACAGAGGCAGATATGTGATTTGTATGTCATAGAGAATTTTGTTCACAGTGGGTTTTTTTTGTTTGTTTTTTGGAGTGCGTGGGCTGGGGATACTGTTACGTTTTTTTTATACCGTTACATTTTGAACAAAACAAAACTATTTTGAATAAATCAAATCTTTATTAGCACAACCACATGGGAGGGAAGCTAAGGAAATGTATGTATCTTTAATATCCAAAAGAACTATACAAAGAAAAGGGAACAACTGTAAAAACAAAACGAAACAAAAAAAAAAACCAAGAGAAAGAGAGACTGCTCTTTCTGGCCTCTTACCATAAAAGGAGGTTTTCTGAGATCCATTTCATATCCTCACACTACTGATTTGTAGTACCTCTGTGGGGCTTTTGGTTCGATCCCAGTTTGCCACTTTTGTCTGTTTGACTTTGAGAAAATGACTATTTCATTGCACTAAATTTCTGTGTATAAAGTGGAAATAATTTCCTTAAATGTTAATAGATTTAAATGAGATAATGCATATATAGGTTTTAGCATAATGCTTAATAAATGTTATCAACAATATTTTTGCTTAGAGTCTTAAGATCATCTTCTCCTGCTCTCTCATCTGCAGAAGTGTTCATATGGTAATGTTCTGGCATACTTTTAAGCTCATTAATTCTCACTTCATTTGGGCTACTTCTCAATGTTAGGACTATCCCTGGCCTCGCTCCTTATTCCCATTCATTATACACTTGATCCTGGCAAATAAAAATATTGGAGCACATACATTAAGAGGAGACTTTTAGTGTTTATAATTTTTCGGGGCATGGAGGGGGAAGTGCGTGCTCCTGGAATCGAACCCGGGCCTTCCACATGGAACGGGAGCATTCTACCACTGAACCACCCATGCACCCTAGTGTTTATACTTTGATTCTCTTTTAGACACTAAAGTGAAAGCCAACCTGTTCTGTAATCCTACTCTATTGTAGGGAAAAAAACAGTTGAAGCAGATGACTGATTCGGCAACTTTTCTTCGATTCACATAAATTTTCATATTTTAAAAATCTGTTAGCTAGCTTTTGAATTCTATCCACTGTACTAAAATGGTACAAAAAAAATATGAGAGAGACATACCAGAATGAAAAAGAAAGACCTGGAATTATAGATGTTAAAAGGTATTTATTATTTAATCAAAGGCTTATCTCTTCTAACCTTTAGCAATTTTTAAAACCAACTTTATTGAGGTATAAGTTATATACAATAAAGTATACCCATTTTGATTGTGTGGTGTGAATGATTTTGATGAATTGTGACCACTTTCTCAATGAAGATATAGAACGTTTTCATAACTCCAGTATGCTTGTGTATACTCCTTTCTAGTTAGTTCCCATCACTAGCCTAAGACAACCACTGATGCCTTTTTTTGACTCTAAATTAGATTTTTTTTGTTTTTGTTATTAGTTTCATGTAAGTAGAAACATACAGTATGTACATTTTTGTGTCTAACTTATTTTACTAAGTGTAATTATTTTGATATGCATCCCTGTTGTACCATGTATCGATACCTCCTTGCTTTTTAATTCTGAGTGAAGTATTTTATTGTGTGGATGTACCACTTTGAGATTCTTTTGTATTATTGTGTGTTTCACTAGCTTGTTCCTTTTTGTTGCTCAGTAGTATTCTGTTCTATGAATATAGCATAGTGAGTTACACCTATTGATAGATTCATGAGCTATTTCCTGTTTAGGGTTATTATGAATAAAGCTGTTGTAAATATTTTTGTTCAAGTGTTTGTGTGGACATGTGTTTTCATTTCATTTGAGTAAAACTTAAGAGTGGATTTGTATGGTAAATGTAAGTCAAAATTTTTTAAGGAAATGCCTACCCAATTGCTTTCTTTAAACTTTAAAGTGGTTGTACAATTTTACACTCCCATCAGCAATGGATGAGAGGTCCAGTTGCATCATATCTGGGTCAACACTTGTTAACAGTCTCTTTACTTTTAGCCTTTTAAGGGGTGATATTAATTTGTATTTATTATGATTTTAATTTGTATTTCCCTTAAGACTTTCGATCTTGAACATCTTGCCATGTGATTATTGATCATATTGTGTGTTTTCTTTTCTGATGTTCAAATCCATTGCCCATTTAAAAAAAATTAATTGCCGTCTTATTATTGAGTTGCAGGAGTTCTTTATATATCCTGGGTAAAATCCTTTATGTTAGTCAAATAAATCTATATATATTTTTTTGTCAAATAGCGTTGTTGTGAATATTTTCTCCCAGGCTTTGGCTTGCCTTTCCGTTTTATTATTAGTGTATTTTGAAGAGCAGAAATTTTTAAATGAAATTTTTTTTCAGTTTCTCATTTTGAAATAATTAGAAACTTATGAAAAACTTGCAAAAATCATACAGATATTTCTCACATACCTGTCTCTCAGGCTGCCTGTCATAGTTAACCAGAGCTGCTGTGACACATACTGCACAGTGAGTTGGCTTAAACAACAGCATTTATGTCTCATAGTTTTGGAGGCCAGAGTCGAAAATCAAGATGTTGACATGGCCATGCTTTCTTCAGGGGTCACTAGTAATGGGATTGGCAGTCCTCGGTGACATGGTGATCTCTCGTTCCTCTTTGGCTTCTTCTTACTTCTTCCTTCTACTGGTTTCTTCTGATTTCTCATTTCTCCTAGTTTTGTTTGGTTTCTCCTGACTGTGTGTGAGTCTACTCTCTTTATAAGATCTCCAGTCATATGGGTTAAGGCCCACCCTGATTCATTCTGCCCAAACCTTAACTAACTTTCAGAATCTTCCAAAGGTCCTGTTTATAAATGGGTTTACACCCACAGAAAGGTGGGTTAAGATTTGAACATTTCTTTTGTGGAGTACATAATTTAATCTCCAACATCCCTCCAAGGTTAATATCTTATATAGCTATAGTATGATTACTCAAAGCCAGGAAATTAACATTGATTTTAGAATCCACTTACCAGTTTCTACAACAATAAGCCTGCTGCGCTTGATTGAGATTGCATTAAAACTATAGATAAATTTGAGAAGGACTGATAGGTAAATATTGTGTCTTCTATCCATGAACATTATATACCTTATTGTCTAGGTCTTTAATTTCTCTAAGTCATAAATTATTTTTCTAAACTTAACTCTATTTCATATTTTGAGTGCTATTGAAATGGTATTATGTAAATATCAATTCCTGTACTGGTCTGAAAGGATGTATGTACCCTAGAAAAGCCATGTGTTAATCAAAATCCCATTTCATAAAGGTAGAATAATCCCTATTCAATACTGTATGTTTGAAACTGTAATCAGATCATCTCCCTGGGGATGTGATTTAATCAAGAGTGGTTAAGCTGGATTAGGTGACAACATGTCTGAGTTTCTGGAGTCCTGTAGAAGAATAAACATTTTGGAGAATGAAAGCAATTCATTGAGAGTAGAGCAGAATGACATAGCCACGAGAAACAGAGTCCACTAGCCAGCAGCCTTTGGAAATGAAGAATGAAAACGCCTCCAGGGGAGCTTCATGAAACCTGAAGCTGGGAGAGAAAGCTAGCAGATGATGCTGTGTTCATCATATGCCCTTCCAGATGAGAAAGAAGCCCTGACTGTGTTTGCCATGTGCCTTCTCACATGAGAGAGAGACCCTGAACTTCATCAGCCTTCTTGAACCAAGGTATCATTCCCTGAATGGATGCCTTTGATTGGACATTTCTATAGACTTGTTTTAATTGGGACATTTTCTTGGCCTTAGAACTGTAAACCAGCAACTTATTAAATTCCCCTTTTTAAAAGCCATTCTGTTTCTGGTATATTGCATTCTGGCAGCTAGCAAACTAGAGCAATTCCCAGTTCATTTTTAATATGTAGAAGTACAGTTGACTTTCCTGTATTGACTTTCTATCCTCTGTCCTTGCTAAACTCATTTAGGATGGTCTATATATATAATCAGATCATCTGCAAATAATTATTTTTCCTTTCCAGTTTGTATGCATTTGAATTCTTTCCTTTGGGTTCATTCCTTGGCCGGGCCCTTCAGTGTAATGTTAAATAGGAATGGTGACAGTAGATAATCTTAGCATGCATCCAGAATTATGGGAAAACATTGAGCCTTTCACTGTTAAGTATAATGTTATTTGTAGTTTTTTCATAGATTTTTAAAATTAGATTAAAGAAATTTCTATGTTATTTCTGAGTTTTCTTTTAAATCAAGGCTGCTGGAACACAGTTCAACAGCTTCAGGTACTTCCTCCAGCCCGTCCAATACACCATAAACTAAAAAGGGATTGTTTAGTTTGAAAGCTGCTGGAATGCGATATACCAGAAACAGAACAGCTTTTAAAAAGGGGAAATTATTAAGTTGTACGTTTACAGTTCTAAGACCATGAAAATGTCCAAATTAATGAAGGCTGTAGAAATGGCCAATCTAAGTCATCCAGGAAAAGATACCTTGGTTCAAAAGGCCAGTGATGTTCAGGGTTTTTTCTCTCAGCTGGAAAGGCACATGGCAAGATCTGCTAGCTTTCTGTTCAGAGGCTTCCCTGAGCTCTGTCTGTTCCAGTGGCTCTGGTGGCTCTAAAGCGTTTTCCAAAATGGTTTCCTCTTAATAGAGTACAGGAAGCAACCCCACCTTGAGTGGGTAGAGATACATCTCCATGGAAGCCATCTAATCAAAAGTTTCCACTCACAATTGGGTGGGTCACATCTCCACGGAAACAATCAAAAAACTCCCACCCAGCAATATTGAGTGACAATGAAAGGACATGGCTTTTCTGGGGTATGCAATAAATCCAAACTTGTATGGGAATATATATATATATATATATCGCTTAAGAATAATGTCCAGGATAACCTCTCTACTCTGTTTGAAATAACTCAGCCACTGAAACTTTATTTTTTCTTGTTTCTCTCTTTCCCCTTTTGGTCAAGAAGGGTTTCTCATTCCCATGATGCTGAGTTCTGGCTCATCCTGGGGGTCCTGTCCCACATTGCCAGGGAGATTTACACCCCTGGGAGTCATGTCCCATGTAAGGGTGGGGAGGGCAGTGAGTCACCTACTGAGTTGGCTTAGAGAGAGGCCACATCTGAGCGACAAAAAACATTCTCTGGGGGGTGAATTTTTAGACATAATTATAAGTAGGTTTAGCTTTTCCTTTGCAGGAATAGGTTTCATAGGGGCAAACCCCAAGATTGAGGGCACAGCCTATTGAATTGGTTGTCCCCACTGTTTGCAAGAATATCAGGAATTCCCTAGATGGGAAAGTCGAGTATTTCCTCCTTTCTTTCCAGACCCTTGCAAATACTTCTTTTTTCACTGCCCAAATTACTCTGAGATATATTGGCGCATTACACTAACCTGGAATAATGAACGAGATCTCACACCCTATTCAAGATTCCATGTACTTATGGTAATAAACTGAACTGAACATGCAAGTTAAATTAGATAATGTGCTACCCAAAATGTAAATTTTGCACTAAATGAATGTCCCCTCCTTTGGTCACACACGGAGATTGACGTTTTAAAATATGGATGATATCATCTTCTACCCTGTACTCTGATTACCTTAGTCCTATCCATATCAACTTCATTCATATCTCTAGTTGAAGTCTGATCCCTTTTTCAACCTTTTTTTTTAACAGTTCCTGTAAGGGGTACTGCTCAGTTTCTTAGCTTCAGAGTTCTAACTCAGAGTCTCAGGTGTCACATAAATACCCAGAGTTTCAGAATATGATCAGGTTATACACAAATAGCTCAGTATCTCAGAATTTAGAAATAACAATTACAACTCTTCAATATATATGATTGCTGTAAGAGCTTACAATATAGGGCCAGTTTACAACAGACCCCAACCTGATAACCCAGGCTCTCGACTTCAGTTCTCCAAGTTCATATATTATGGTTAGTCCATTTGAGTGAGGCAAGATAATATTTGTCTTTTTGTTTCTGATGTTTCATTCAACATACTTCCCTAAAGGTTCACTCGCCTCATTGCACGCCTCACAACTTCGTTCATTCTTGCAGGTCAGTAGTCTGTTGTATGTATGCACCACAGTTCCCCACTTCTTCCCTCAGTCGTCATTCGCTTAGGCCACCTCTGTTGAACCCAGGTCTCTGGCATGGCTGGCAAGAACTCTGCCTGCTAAGCCACCATGGCCCACCCTGTGATTCCATTTTATCTCTACCATTGACAATGTCTCTTTGAGAGAGAGTGTGTGTACGTGTTGTGTGTCTGTATCTATTTTTTTACTGGTTGGTCTAGGGTTAACTATGCATTGTAAACATATTACAAACTGCATATAAGAACCTTACAATACACTTCTGTTTCCCTCTGGCCTCACCTGTCCTTTGTGCTATTGTTGTCATACATTTTGCTTCTGTATACAAGTCCACAAATTATTGTTATTATTTTTACTTTATCATCTTTTAAAGAAGTAAACATGAGAATAAAATGTCTTTATTTACATTTTTACAGAAAGAAGTAAGTCTAAGCATATCTGAGTTTTTTACTTCATGAATGAAGATAATGGTTTCACCTAGCCAGAAGCTCTGGGTATCAGATATATTTTTTCTATGTTGGTTGAATAGTTTTAGAACTTAAACTCAACTAATTTTAAAATTGCCAGACCAATATTAATTCCTGGATGATATTTTCACATTGCTCGTCTAGTTTTTTGAGAATGTAATGAAAGCTAGGAACCCTTTCTGAGGAAACATCACATAAAGTCTCATCCATGGACCCTTGTTTAAGAAATCCAATTTTTTAAATAGATATTTCTAAATATATAATTATAATTTTTGAAATAGATATTTCTAAATATATAACATTTTTCATTATCTTTTGTCTTGAGATAATTCTTTTCAGTGTGGTTACATCCAGTTCTGAGGCCTTCTGATATTTTTGTTTTATGTGTATAAAATATAAATATTCAGTTTAATAACTTGTTATAAAATGGGAACCTATATAATCAAGGCCCAAGTCAGGGACTGGAATATTGCTAGCATTCCTGAAGCCCTCTGTGGTAGTTAGACTCAGGTGTCAGCTTGGCCAGGTGAAGGCGCCTAGTTCTGTTGCTGTGGACATAAGCCAATGGTACATGAACCTCATCTGTTGCTGATTACATCTGCAGTCGGCTAGGAGGTGTGCGTGCAGCAATGAATGATGTTTGACTTAATTGGCTGGTGCTTGAATGAGAGACGCAACGTAGCACAGCCCAAGCAGCTCAGCATACCTCATCTCAGCACTCGCAGCTCAGCCCAGGCCTTTGGAGATGCAGAAAGAACTCACCCCAGGGAAAGTTGTTGGAACCCAGAGGCCTGGAGAGAAGGCCAGCAGAGATTACCCTGTGCCTTCCCACGTAAGAAAGAACCTCAGATGAAAGTTGGCTGCCTTTCCTCTGAAGAGCTAATGAAATAAATCCCCTTTTATTAAAAGCCAATTCATCTCTGGTGTGTTGCATTCCAGCAGCTAGCAAAGTGGAACAGATCTGGTACCAGAGAGTGGGGTGCTGCTGTGGTTTGCAAATACCAGATATGTTGGAACAGTTTTTTGGATGGCTAAGAGGAAGATTTTGGAGGAACTGTGAAGAGAATGATGGAGAAGTCCTGGAGTGTTTGAAGAGACTGTTGGTGTAAACAGAACCACTAAGAGGAACACAAAAGGGACAAATTGGAGTTTGCAGAATGAGAACCGTAGAAACTTGGGTCTGAAGCCAAGAAACCTCAGCCAGGAGAGTGGGTCCACCCATGTACATGGAGAGGGTGAGTTTGCCCTGAGGGCAGAGGATGAGTCTCCCATCTCGTTGCAGTGGAAGAGTTGTGCAGCCTCAGACCTTGGAAAAGGTATAGCACACTCCTTGGGGACTGGGAGAGCCTGGCTGCCACCACATGGAGAGATTGAGCGTGTGCCTCAGAAGTGGCAGAGAGCCCGGGGTGGCCCTGATGCCTGAAGAGAGTGGAGCCTAGAAAAAGGGGTCTCCTCATTGTTCCCCAAGGTTGATTTGGAAAGAGGTGGGCCACTGCATAGGCCCTTGGAAAGGGTGAGACTGCCATTTTCTAAAGCTGAAGGATAAATGACTTTCAGACTTTGAAATCCAATGGTATTTGCCCTGCAGGTTTTCCTTCCAATTTCTCCCTGTGGATCCTGTGACTGTCCCTCTTTTGCATATTGGAACCAGATGACTTGTTTTGAGATTCACAGGTCCACAGCCAGAAGAGAATTTTTTTTTCACCTTAATATTGTTTAAGATGATGGGTGTAGTTGCCAAGTTGGCAAGGGGTGGACATGTGCTAGTTAGATTCATTTGTCAGCTTGGCCAGGTGAAGGCACCTAGTTCTGTTGCTGTGGACATGAGCCAATGGTACGTGAACCTCATCTGTTGCTGATTTACATCTGCAGTCAGCTAGGAGGCGTGCCTGCTGTGATGAATGATGTTTAACTTAATTGGCTGGTGCTTAAATGAGAGAGCACAACGTAGCACAGCCTAAGCAGCTCAGCATACCTCATCTCAGCACTCGCAGCTCAGCCCAGGCCTTTGGAGATGCAGAAAGAAATGACCCCAGGGAAAGTTGTTGGAACCCAGAGGCCTGGAGAGAAGGCCAGCAGAGAACACCCTGTGCCTTCACAGGTAAGAAAGAACCTCAGTTGAAAGTTAGCTGCCTTTCCTCTGAAGAACTGACGAAATCAATCCCCTTTTATTAAAAGCCAATCTGTTTCTGGTGTGTTGCATTCCAGCAGCTAGCAAACTAGAACACCCTCTGTTTGCCTGATCTCTGTAATAACCTCTTCACTTGCACCTAGGAATGTCTATTACCCTGAATGTTATGGTAATTACTTTCTTGTATTTCATTATGGTTTATATGCCCAATAGATTCCTTTTTTGAACTGTATATAAATGCCATCATGTAGTATTTATTCTTTTATTGTGTCAGTCCTAACATTTCTCACTAGAAATTTAATGTATAGAATTAACTGGGTTCATATAGACAATGCTACATGTAGAAGCTTAGTTTGAGAATATAATTCAGTTGATATAGTACATTGTTTTTAATTAAGTAAGATTTTAAATTTGTGTCTGGTTTTCAATTGGTTAAGTAGGATTTTAAATTTGTCTCTCGTTGGAGGTCAGGTGAGACACATTAAGAGACTGAGCCCATGTGCATGAGAAAAGACAGTTGTTACTCCTGGGTCCCAGGGAGAGAAGGGAGCAGTAATGGATTGAGGAGAGGCATGGTTAGCTTGGGTGGTGTCATGGTCAGGTTCATGTGTCAACTTGGCCAAGTGGTGGTACCTGTTTGTCTGGTTAGGCAAGTGCTGGCCTGTCTGTTGCGATGAGGACATTTCATAGAATTAGATCATGATCATGTCAGCTGCATCCACAGCTGATTCCATTTATAATCAGCCAAGGGTAGTGTCTTCTGCAATGAGTGATGTTCAGTCTAATCACTGGAAGCCTTTTAAGGAGGATTCAGAAGAGACAGGCTCTCTTCCTGCTTTGGCTGGTGAGCCTCTCCTGTGGAGTTCATCCAGACCCTCCATCAGAATCGTCAGCTTCATAGCCTACCCTCGGATTTTGGACTCTCCATTCCCATGGTCACGTGAGACACTTTCACAAATTTTATATTTTGCTAGTGTTCCCTATTGATTCTGTTTCTCTAGAGAACCCTAACTAATACAGGTGGGGATCACACAAGCAGAGTGAGAGGGACCATGGGCTTGTGCCTTTATTGTGGTTCAGGGGTAGAGGCTAGTTGATTTCTCATGGGAGTCAGGGACTGGTTGGTTAAAGGCACTGGTGGCCCAGTGGCAGTGGGGATGGTGAACTTGTCATTTGGGGCCAGCTGTGGGTTCTGAGTAACGTGTGTGGGTGGTGGCCGCAGATGTTGGTTTGTTCTCTGGGGTGTCTAGGCCCTAATGGTGAAAAACTTAACTAAGTCTAATGTCAGTGTCAAGGCAAGTGACTTAGTTAGAGTAAGATGGGTTCTGAGGTAGCATGCAAAAATTATAGTTATGACCTGCAGAGATAAAAATGCTGATCTTTTACCAGAATTCATCTATTTATTTTAATGCGATTCTCAAGGTTGGAATATGTTTATAATTTTGATGATGAAGAGATGGAAGATTCCTTCAAATGCATTTTAAAGACAAGTAAAGAAAATAGAAATAGTATGAGGAAAGCTGCAATGAGTTAACTCATACAGTATAGTAAAACTTTAAATTTTTCTTTACAATTTGTGAATTCAAGTTTCAAGTTGTCAGTTAAAATATGTCACTTAGTATTCATATTAACTAGAGATTAAACATAGTTTTGGTATATGTATAAGATAATTTACAGAGATCCTAGCCTCTTTAAAAACTAAGTACTTCTTTATTGGAAAGGATTCTCATTGTACACAATGATAAACTTTGATTTCATCTGACAGCACCCTCTGCTGTCCTCAGTGCAGATTACATTGGGATGCTATCTTTTACTCCTTGAGGAGGAAGTATTGTTATTGGCATTATAGGTGAGGTGAGAGACTACAGATCAGGTATTTTATGTGTGAAAGGATCATAAACCTTCCTTACTTTGCCCTAAAATACAGTTACTTGTGAAAAAGAAATTAAATATAATTTATGTAATATATAATATATGTAACAAATATAAAATATTTATGTATATTTAAACTAGTGTAAGCTATATGCTAGTGTTCATCACTACCCTTAAGAAACTATTACATAAAAGTAAAGGCAAGTTAAGGCTTTATAGATGTCCTTTGGAGAAAGTGGAACCCTCTTTCACAGTCTACTGTTCACCTTTAAGCACTAATTGGGCTGTTTCATTTTCCTTCATATTCATTCCTGATATGAAGGTAGTTAGAGAGGGTTTAGGACAAAAGGAAAATCAGAAAAAATAATCAGAAGGGCTTGCTGTATTGTCCTCTAAATGAAGGAAGGGTCCTGTGTCTTAGAGCCTCAGTAAATATTTCATTTTAATGGTTATGAGCTATCTCTGAGAGAACCATCCACTGTTAGATATTTCTGGTAATATGCCAGGTGCATTTGAGAGCAGCTTTCCAGTGAAGGCATGCTCATCTGTGGCCCTGTTTTTTCTGGATGTGGTATCCTCATTCATAAGCATATTTTTGGTACCCATGTATGCCAGGCACTGTCATCAGGAAACTTGTGTATCTCGATTTTAGGTTTATATTTCTAGTAATTTATTTTGGATTATTTGTTCATACCAAATAAAAATTTTAAAAAGAAGCTGACTCTTCACCATGAAAGTTTTAAAACGCTCTGTCTCAGATTGCTCGGCCCTTGTTTTTCTTTTTTTTGTTGTTGTTGTTTTTATTTTTGCTCAGCCCTTTTTAACCATACCTAAAGCAACTATAGTGTTTCAAATTTAGAGGTCAACAGAGAGGACTGCATACCAAATGAACTACATGACTAGCCCCAGTACATGAACGCAATAAATAATATAAATTACTTGAGCTAATTTTTGCCCAGTTTTATCAGTGCCTTGTCAGTTACCTTTTATGACAGATTATTGTAATTATATTCTGAAGATTTCAGCTTGTTGCAGTATAACACCAAAAGCTTTCATAGTGTTCTGTAAAAAGGTTAATTTCTTCTTTAATCACGTGTTGGCCCTCTTTTAGCATTTTTAACTTCTTACTTTGGATAATTGCCTGGAATTCACCTAAATGTCATTTTTATCCATACTATTCTTTTATTACCAATGAAAAGTACTTCAGTAGTTGAGAGAGACACTTAATATGAAAATCCAAAATAAATGAGATACAGCATTCTAGCATGCCCCACTTCAGTCCCCAAACTCTAAGCAACAGCTAATAAATAGATGTAATGAATAAGTATGTCAGAAACACTCAGGTCTACTTGGCATAACCAGACCCTCATATTCAGTTACATTCAGTTGAGCCATCCTTCTCACGTAAAACATTTCAAGAGAAAATGGTTTTATAAAAACATTTTTGAAAGCAAAAGATTGACTTATGAATTAAAAGTTGGCATCCCTTAATGTTCAAACTCTAGTCATCAAGTATTGTATTTCCCTTTTAGTGGCAAAATTAATGTGAGAAAACAAAAAGCTATAAGTGTGATAAAATATTTTGCTTCCAATTTTTAATGTCTTGACTAATTAAAATATTTAGAATGAAAGATAAATTAAGAACATGTGTATGTATAATGTTAGAACGCTGAATGAAGCTGAATGTGAGAATGATAGAGGGAGGAGGCTTGGGGGCACAATGAAATTAGAAGGAAAGATATATGATAAAGACTGAGATGGTAAAAACTAGGAATGCCTGGAGTGTATAATGATAGTGACTAAATGTACAAATTTAAATAGTTTTGCATGAGGAAGAACAAAGGAATGCCAATAATGCAGGGTGTTGAAAACAGATGGTAATTAATAATTTAAAACTTATGTGTGAGACTAAAGCAAAAAATGTTCATTTGGTATAGAATTTATATTTTGACTAGTGCATTTCCTATTAAAACTTTTGTGGACAGCTTAATTGAACACCATAAGTACATGGAACCTTGCGTAGGGCATGAGATTTTGTAGGTTTGTCCAGAGTGATGCCTCGATAAATCCCAGAAGACTTTGAACAGTGAATAAAAAAGTAATTGCAAAGTCCCCTTGGGGGAATGGTGAGGAAGGGGGAAAATTTAACTTCCCCAAGTTGAATTCTTGATATTCTCACAAGCAGTGTGGACAATCAAAGCAATAGGCTGACCCCAATCATGGCAAGCAAACTCACTGCCCTCCCCCTCTCTATGTGGGACATGACTCCCAGGGGTGTGGATCTTCTGGCAACATGGGGCAGAAATCCTAGAATGAGCTGGGACTCAGCACTAAGGGATTGAGAAAATCTTCTCAACTGAAAGGGGGATGAGAGAAATGAGACAAAATAAAATGTCAGTGGCTGAGAGATTCCAGAGTAGAGACGTTATCCTGGAGGTTATTCTTACGCATTAAATAGATATCATAGTTAAGTCATAACAGAGAGGCTGGCGGGAACTGCCTGAAAATGTAGAGCTATGTTCCAGTAGCCTTGTTTCTTGAAAATGATTGTATAATGGTATAGCTCTCGCAGCGTGGCTGTGTGATTGTGACAACCTTGTGTCTGATGCTTCTTTTATCTACCTTATGGACAGATGAGTAAAACATATGGATTAAAAATAAATAAATAATAGGGGGAACAAATGTCAAAATAAATTTAGTAGATTGAAATGCTAGTGATCAATGAATGGGAGGGGTAAAGGATATGGTATGTATGCATTTTTTTTTTGTATTTTATCTCTTTTTCTGAATTGATGCAAATGTTCTAAGAAATGATCATGATGATGAATATACAACTATGATAAAAATGTTCATACTGTATGTTGATTGGTTTTATTAATAAAAATAAAAAGTAAATTAAAAAATAAAAATAAAATGGTTCTAAAAAAGTAAAAAAAAAACAACATGTGAACATGTGTATGGGTATATTAGTTTTCTGTTGCTGCTGTAACAAATACTACAAGTTTAGTGGCTTACCACAACACCAAGATACTTGTTCAATGTTCATAGCAGCATCATTCATAATTGCCAAAAATTGAAAACAAAAGTGTTTATCAATAGCTATAAGGGTAAAGAAAATGTGGTATATACCTACCACGGAATATTATTCAACCACAAAAAACAATGATATTCTGATACGTGCCACAGCATGGATGAACCTTAAAAACATTATACTGGGTGGTGCAGTGGTGGCTCAGTGGCAGAATTCTTGCCTGCCATGCCAGAGACCCGGGTTTGAGTCCCAGAGCCTGCACACATGCAAAAAAAAAAAAATTATACTAAGTGTATTAGCTAGGGTTCTCTAGAGAAACAGAATCAGCAGGAAATATCCAATATCCATAGATATAAAGTTTACAAAAGTGTCTCATGTAACTATGGGAACGTAGAGTTGAGAATCCGCAGGGCAGCCTATGAAGCTTACGACTCCGATGAAGGATCTGGATGAACTCCACAGGAGAGGCTTGCCAGCCGAAGCAGGAAGAGAGCCTGTCTCTTCTGAACCCTCCTTAAAAGGCTTCCAGTGATTAGATTAAGCATCACTCATTGCAGAAGGCACTCCCCTTGGCTGATTACAAATGCAAGCAGCAGTGGATAGAGCCGCTGTAATTGTGATTTAATTCTATGAAATGTCCTCATAGCAGCAGACAGCCCAGCCCTTGCCCAACCAGACAAACGGGCACTACCACCTGGCCAAGTTGACACATGAATCTCACCGTGACATTCAGTGACACAAAAGGACAGATACTGTGTGATTCTACTAGAATAGGCAAATTCGTAGACAGAAAGTAGGTTACAGGTTACCGTGGGGAGGTGGGTAGGAATCAGAAATTATTGCTTAATGGGCAAGAGAAAGTTTTGGTTCTTGGTTATGACTGTACAACATTGCAGTTGTAATGAGTGTCACTCAAGTATACCTGTAAAATTGGTTAAAATGGCAATTTAATGTTTTAATATATATGTATATGTTATGACAACAGAAATTTTAAATATTAGGAAGCAATAATGATAATAATCACACTGATTTATCACCTCACAGATCTGTAGGTTAGAAGTCCAGCTGACCTCAGCTCTTTTCTCTACACCTGGTCTTTTGAGGCCAAAATTAAGGTGTTGGTTGGCCTAAGCACTGAAGATCTTGGCGAGGGGTGGGGAGCGGTGGAAATGTCCACTTCCAGGATCGTTCATATTGTTGGCAGAATTGAGTTCTTGTGGTTGTAGGACTGAAGTCTCTTCTTCCTTGCCTGGCTATCAGGTAGAGACCAATATTTGCTCATAGAGGCTGTCTGCGTTACTTCTCATCCCCTCCGTGTGTCCTGTCCGCAACAGTGGCAGCTCGAATTCCTCTCATGCTTTCAGTCTTTCTCACTTACCCATCTGTATACCTCTCTGATTCTAGCCAGAGAAAGTTCTCTGCTTGTAAGGACTCCTGTGATTAGATTGGTTCATGCAGATAATCTGGGATAATCTCCCTACTTTAAAGTATGTGAATTTAACATCATCTGCTGAGTCCCTTTTGTCATATAAGGTAATAATCACAGGGTCCAGGGATTAGGGCAAGGGCATCTTTGGGGTCCCATTATTCTGCTTATCACACATATGAGTTTATGGTAGAGAATATAGTTGCCAGATATTTTGCTAGCTTTTATATTCCTTTTAATCACCAGTGTAAAGCGGTAATCTTGTTGTTCTAAATTAACATCATAAATGGTTTTTATTGTCCTAACTTTTTTTTAGATACTTTCTAGAAAACATTAGTATTCTCAAATATACAGAACTTATTATAACGGGTCCACCAATACAGATTATTTTAAGTGGTTTCTTAGATTGATTTCAGCCTCACAATTCTAGAATGTGCCTTTTAGGAGGTACTTTGAGTCCTCTTTCTTTAATTTTACTTCTGTATTATTCCATATCGTCCAATAAAGGGGGTGGGGGGGTCGCAGAAAAGAAATTCTCAGAGCTATTCCAGAAAACAGAAAATAAACTGCTTAGCTTTTAACATAAACTTGGCAATCAAAAACACATGGAAATATTTTAACTATATGTCTAATGTTTGTCTTGGTATTGAATTTAGTGCAAAAGAGAAACTAGAATTATATTTTTTACCTTAATTTTGAAATAATTACAAAATTTCAGAAAAAGTGCAAGAATAATACAAAGAATTTTCCCCTTACCATTCACTCAGATTCACACTTTAAACATTTTGCTATATTTCTCATTCTGCCTTTCCTATATGTATATATTTCACTACTTATTTTTTCTGAGCAATTTAAGAGTAGGTGGCTTACTTGCCATTTTACCTCTTAATACTTATTTAAATATTTATATCTTAATGGCTAGTGTAATCAAGCAATGATAGTCTGATGAATTCATTTCCAATGTAGAAATTACCTGCTAAAGTAATATTAACTGATTTAAGACCATTGTTGATTAAACATGCTCTGCCTTTTGGGATACTGGACATACCACTGAAATATTATTACTCATTTGTCTTTCTTCTAAATATTTTCCTGTCTGCTCCTCACCCACTCTGCCCGCAACCACATAATGCCCACAACCACATAAGCAAAAATAAAAATTTTCGTTCATTCAGTCATTTACCTTCTTACTCAAGCAGTCTCTGCATAAAATTAGTGGAGCTTCATGGAGCCAAGCCTTTGAGAATAGGAAATTAGGAAAGTGAGATTATAGAGAGAATCTTTGGGTTTTTTCCTTCTATTAAAAACCATAATTTGCCTTGTGATTTGAGGCCTGGTAGAAATTGGGAGGGAGAAGGTGACAGGAAATTACTTGTGCACGCAAGTGTTTATGTTCAAAGTATGGTTTTAAGAAATTGTTAAAGATGTCAAGATGCTATAATTTCCCCAGGTCAGCACAATTTTTGCTGTGTTTGGCTTATAACATGCCATCTAAAAGGATTAGTAATTTCTGTTTCTGGCCTTTAACTAAAGCTTACTTAATAACCCAAACTTTAAATTTATGTCATCCTCTTATTATTTAATTTTGTAACACCACTGTCTTTCTTTAAAATTTTAGAATATATATGCTTTTATATATATTGCACGTATATTGTACTAAAATATTATTTAATTATCCTTAAGATGGCACTAGAAGGATGTTTCTGTCTGTCTGGACACAGTATTATTTGTCCCCTTATTTGGGAAAATAAAAGTTGTATATATTTTGTAGTCTCCATTTTATATAACAGGCATTGAGGAGAGATACTATACTATCATTTGCAGGGCTTTGGGTGAGCATAGCTCTTTTTACTTTGAATAGTTTAGGTACTGAGTGATTTTTGTCCAGAAAACATTACACTCTCTCTTTAGTAGAAGTACTCCTATTATTTGTATTGACTTACCTGTCAGTCAATAATACATCCAACTTAAATAATAAAAGCTAACATTTATAGAGCTTATTGTATGTCAGTCCACAAAATATATATACAACTTTTACTGTTTGTCAAGGGACAAATAATACTTGTTCAGCTATAGATATGGCTGAGCAAATGATACCGCTTTTTTTTTTTTTTTTGCATACATAGACACAGTCCCTTTAGGATTGTATTAAGAAGAATTGTGGATTATATATGTTCTTCGCACCTTTCACATATTAACTCTTGTTCTAGTTTGCTAGCTGCTGGAATGCAATATACCAGAAACAGAATGGCTTTTAAAAAGGGGAATTTAATGAGTTGCTAGTTTACAGTTCTAAGGCTGAGAAAATGTCCCAATTAAAACAAGTCTAAAGAAATGTCCAATCAAAGGCATCCAGGGAAAGATACCTTGGTTCAAGAAGGCCGATGAAGTTCAGGGTTT
>PVIY010038635.1:0-23739 GCA_004026745.1 Myrmecophaga tridactyla | reverse complement strand
GCTGGTGATATCATAAATATTTGTCTTAAATAGGACATTTGCAAGAGCTGTCAGTGCCATATTCATAGCTGACAATTTTGTTTTGTATGCCTCCAAATGAACACTCACAACTTTCCAAATGTAAGACTTAAAGTTCTGTTTCTAAAACATTTGAATCTAGTCCCATAACAAATATATTTCAATGTAATTGTTTCTTTAGGGAGCCACACATAATCAAAACAAAGCTTTAATTTTTTATTTCTGGTGCTCCTTCAACCATAATATCATAGAAGATAGTCTTTATCTGCCTCTGAATAAAAGATCAGAATGCTTCATTATTTAGGTGACTCTGGTCAAAATTTCAGTTCCAACACATTGTTACATAAGAAACATTAAATAATAATAATTGCATCAACAATGGATCTCAAGATATTTATTTAAATTTAAAATGTGGTTGTATATTACTCCAACTGCAGAATCATGTTTTCACACTTAAAGAAACATTTGGGGTAAAAACCTTCTAAACATGGAAATTTTCAGTGTGAATTACACTATGAGATCTGATAGTGGAGCTCCAGTGGTTTTGGGCAAAAAATGGCCTTTTGGAAGTGTAATAGGTAAAGGTCAGAAAGGGAACCACCAGAAGCATAGAAAATAAGGGAAGGGAAGGAGGCCTTAAAATCAGTATCTGATTGGTTAGTACACTAGGGATCTCTTAAATAATCCAAGACTTCTACTTATAAAAAAAAACCTTCATGTCTGAGCATCTGGTCCCCAAAAAAGATTCACAGTATTCTTGAGAGATTCATCACAAGATAAAAAATAAGGCTGTGTAGTGATTAAAGAATTATAGTACCCACTACTACAAATAACAACAGTAACCATATAATTAAGGGGTTATTTGGGTGCCAAGAAGGTGACAACTAGCAACAGTGCTCAGCAAGATAATACAGGGGTCTCTCTTCACCTTCCATGAGTCAGAGAGACAAGATCAGACTTTAGCACTAGATGTAGAGTGTCAATGTTTGAAGAAATTGAAGTCAGCTAAGGAATTTCATCTAGTCTTCTACCTTAAATATTCCCTGGGCCCACAGTTTAGCCTGGCATAGAGATGTACCAAATGCCTTTGGATGAAATTACATGTGTTAATCAGAAATATCATATTAGATCAACTCTGAGAAAAGGCCAGCCAATAATGAGATTATTTTAAGGATTTTAATAAGAAGAGACTAAATCTATGATAATTCCAAGTATTCTGAGCCATTTATAATATTTTATCTTTAAACAGTCTTTTGGATGCAAATACCTGTGGAAATGTTTACAGTTAGTAGGTACTAAATCACACTCAGATCCAATGAATTCACATTTCTTTCTTTTTTTATAATAATATAAAAGCATATAAAGAGGAGACTTTTTTCCCAAGTGGAGATACATTTGCCCTCAATTGTTT
Organism: Myrmecophaga tridactyla; assembly: GCA_004026745.1. Lineage (NCBI taxonomy): Eukaryota > Metazoa > Chordata > Mammalia > Pilosa > Myrmecophagidae > Myrmecophaga > Myrmecophaga tridactyla. The sequence continues at coordinate 22,310 of PVIY010038635.1, read as the reverse complement.
TTTCATGTCCAACTTTCCCCCATGAAACAAAATAATAAATACTTACATGAGTATTTAAAATTTTGTAACCTGCCTCCCAGACACTCCTTTCCTAAACTTTATAAGTTCCAGGTTTATTTCTTTGGCTCATGTATTTTTGAATAGGTTGAGGTAAGAAAATAGGTATATAGAGGCAGCAGGTGAGTAACTTGAAATCTGGTTCTAATTGTTAAACATCCTGTACAATCCCATCTGCCAAAAGTTTGTTAAAATTATGAATATTTAAGGTGACATTTCTACATATGAGACCAGTCATTTGTGGTATTTTTTGTGCTGATGTTCTAAACCTGAGAAATATCAAGGACTTCGAATTTTGTGCATGTGTGTGTGTGTGGTGTAAATTGATGAATCACTCCTATTATATAATATTATTACATAAGATTATCATTTTTGTCTTGCTCACAGTCTCTATGCTTTGCTGGCTTTGATGAAGCAAGCTGCCAGGCTATGAGCTGTCTTTGGACATACAAATATAGCAAGAAAACAAGTACAGCCTCTAGCCAATACCCAGTAAAAACTGAGACCACTTGTCCAACAATTTTTGATGAACTGAATTTTGTCAACAACCACTCAAGCTTGGGAGCAAATCCCTCTCCAGTTGAGCCTTGAGGTGTGATCACATTACTGGCTGACACCTTGATTGTAGCCTTGTGACAGGCCAAAGAGGCACCCATTGCTTCATGGATTTGAGTTGTGTCCAAGTTCCTGATACACAAAAACTGTGATATAATGTAAAAATAGTTTCAAGCCACTAAGTTTGTAGTAATTTGAAATGCAGCAACAGATAACTACTAATGTACATAACTGAGCCTCCTCTCTCATTACACAATCCCACCAATTACTAATCTCATGTTCTGGTTTATATTCCAGACAGTTTTTTATTTTATCAAAGTGAGACACTTCATGCAAGGAAGTCCATCTCTGGACATTAACAGACCCCAAATTGCCTTGCAACTCTGAAGATTTGCCTTACAAATCCATGAAGCAATGGGTGCCTCTTTGGCCTGTCACAATGGGTGCCTCTTTGGCCTTCCTTATCTGTAGCTTTTTTAATGAGGAGTCAGGGAATTACTGATCTTTTCTCCTTATATATCTAATTCTGTGAAACTTCAGACTCCAGTGCTATACATTATTATGGTCAAGAAAATGGTATTATTAGTGGAAAATATGCATAGTATTCAGAAAGGAATTTCATCTTTGTATGTGACTATAACAATGGGAAATCCAAGTACAATCCCAGGAATACAATCTTATTATACAAAAAGGAGAGAGGTTTCATGCATGTTTGAGTATTTATTATTTTAGAGTGCTATAAGGATTCTATAAAAGAATGACAGAGTGGTTTAAAATATAGGAAGTTATTTGAATATGAAAGACTCACGTAAATGGTCCAGATGGACAGGGCAAAATGTATCTCCCTTCTTCTTCATTCATGGATTCAGGTTCTTTTCTAACGTTTTCTTGGTCCTGCCTAATGCTTTCATATTCAACGTCTGATCCATCTGCTAACACCACTGACCTTACCTGGGAGCTTGTCGTAAATGCAGAATTCTGGGCTTGCCCCAGAACTGATGAATCATAATTTGAATTTTAAACGTAGGTTATTCATATGTAGACCACTGTTTTTAAAGAATTTTCAAAAGGCTCTGCTATATACAATGGTGACACCACCTGCTTGGTTTCAGGTGGCAAGAGAAAGAAAAACCTTGGAGAAATACATATTCCACATTTTACATTTTGGCAGAAATATCCCTCCTACCTACAGCCTACCCCAAGAACTTACAGAGTTAAATATGGCAGCAAAGAAGACTGGGATATTTTGAGGAAAAAATGCATGTGTGCATGTTCCTGGTACAAGTTTCCTCTGTTGGATACTGTTAGAAATCCACTAGCATGTGTGCTTTGATGATTTTTCCATTAATGAAATTAGTTCAAATAGACCAGCAAAACTCTTGAGCATCAGAACATTCTTGAGCATCAAAATAGATATATGATTTTTCCATTAATGAAATGAGTTCAAACAGACCAGCAAAACTCTTGAACATCAGAACATTCTTGAGCATCAAAATAGATATATGGGGGAAATTTATAAATGTACAAAGTTGCCTGCCATATTTGCATCTTATTGTTGTTCCCCCAGGAGTTCTACTTGGGAGGCCATGGACTCAGGTTAATTTTGGCACTGCTGAAGAGGGATATGAATTTTAATGGATATCTAGCATTCTTTGACCTAGACATCTAGCAGCAGAACATCCACAGATGGGTATTTTATTCAAAATTCATTTCAATTAGACAAATACTTAGTAACTCCTTATTATGTGCCAACAATTTTATCTTTGTCTTCTGAGCTCATATCTTTGTTCACTATGCTATTTTTAAAAGTCTAGTAGCAAATACCAGACTTTTGTGAGTTCCCAAGAGTTGAAGAGTTTGAATGAATGTTTCTGAAACTAGAGATTGCTCTTTCATTTACAAGAATGTTTAAGTTTGTAGTTTTTTTCTGCTACTGCTCTGTAAAGCCACTTTTGATCTCACTCTCATCCTTGCACATTCTCCATCATTATACTTATGGATCTCAGGACAATAATAAGTAGAATTACATACATTCTCAACCTTTTGTGTGAACATTCCATTTATCTGCTAGAGATTGCTCTTTCATTTACAAGAATGTTTAAGTTTGTAGTTTTTTTCTGCTACTGCTCTGTAAAGCCACTTTTGATCTCACTCTCATCCTTGCACATTCTCCATCATTATACTTATGGATCTCAGGACAATAATAAGTAGAATTACATACATTCTCAACCTTTTGTGTGAACATTCCATTTATCTGCTGCTTTTCTTGTTCTCCTGTCTAGATACTGCTTCCACTTAAATTGGTCATGTTTTCTCTCTTAAAGTTCTCATATCAAAGGGCCTGGAGAAGAGTTTTTGTTATGAGTGTTTTTCATTGTTACCTAATTTAATTGAACTATGCAACTTTAAACCATTCTTTGTCAGTAATCTACTGTTTACCAGGTCATTCCACTTCATTCATTTGAAGTTTTGACTATTGGATTATTGTAACTCCAACACATCTCTGCCATAAGTCTTGGTGATTTTAACATCCATAAAGATGATCTTTCAAATGTGCTGCCATATTAATTTACTGATTACCCAATTCTATTCCAAGAATCTTTAATATGTCTTAGATACTCAGTCCCATAGTCATAATCTAGATATTGTCACTACCCTTCTATAATCTAAATTTCATACCCACTAATCTACAACCCCATCTTCAGTTTACATGCACTATAGTCCAACTCTAACAATTCCTAGATGTCACTGTGACACTCAAACCATTGATTCTACCAAATTCTACATGGCAATAAGCATGCACTTACCTAGGAAACTGCACAGGCTACTCCCTTTACCTTAAGTATTCTTCTTTCAGTTATCTATCTCACTTAAAATCTCACTTCACCTCATTTATAATTGAATTGCAACTTTTCAATATGCTTTTCCTGGAAACCTTACAGATTGCAATCATCAGTCACTAACATTTGTGCCCCTGATTACTCCATCCTGCTTAATTTTCTCTCTAGTACTTATCGTTACCCTAAATGTCATAAAGTTTAATCATTTATTTTGTTTAATATGTATGTAACACATGATTGTAATTCATATGAGAATATATATATGTGTGTGTGTGTGTGTGTGTTTGTATGTTTAAGAAACTTTACTATATCCTATGCGGATATATAGGGCTTGGCTCATAGGAAGTAGACAGCAATTTTGTTGACTTATAAATGAATCATACTAAATATACAAAAATAGACTTTTAGAGCCTGATTGGGGTGTGAAGCTAAAACCTTATGAGATAAATTTCTGAAATGCAGAGATAACATTTTTTAAAGTCTCATGAGAGATTGATTATTCTGTGAGGGGTCCAGAAGAACCCCTCTGGTTCTTAGTTAAAAGAGCTGTAGATGAACAAAAGAGTTTAATGAGGCCTGTAACCCAGTGTTTCCTCATTAACTATTTAATTTGATTAAAATGATCATGCACCACTCTATCTTCTTAATAGTGGAAAATATGAAGCCTATTTAGAGGATAATAATTTGAAGTGATTGATAAAAATGACATGGCATATACTGGTGGTTGGCAGATATATTATAGCTGAGGTGGCAACTTTTCTTAGTGGTATAAAGAAAATAGTAAACAGCAGAAAACAAAGAAATAGAAAACAAAAATGAAGAGAAAACATAAAAAGTTGAAAACTGGTTCTTAGATTAACTGCACAAAATGGTAAAACCTATCAAGACTGAGCAAGATAGAACACAGGGAGAAGCACAAACTACCAATATCAGAAAGGAGAAGGTGGACATCATTTTATTCCCAACATATATCAAAAAGGAAGATGATATTAACAAACTTACATCAATAAATTTGTAAGTTTCTTAATATCATCTTCCTTTTATAAGAAATGAATGAATGTATTGATAAATAATATGTTACACAGCAGGGACAAGAGTAAATATAATGCCCAAGTCTTCCATTATTTTTTTGTTTTCTTTCTCTCCACACTGGATGTTGGTGTTTCTTAAAGAGATGCTATTATCTCTCCCACAGTCCTTAAGCTGTCTTGCCAATAGTCATGGACATGATTATTTTTTATGCCCAGTAATGCAGTTACATCAATTATTGAAATCATTCTCACCAAGACAATATCACACTATATGGCTTCAGGAGTCATTTCTCTCAGTTATTTAAAGAGAAATAAATCAACCTCATTTCAGATTTTCTAGAGAAAAAAATAAAAGAAGAAAGGCTTCCTAGCAAAACCTCCATATCCAAAAAATCCAATAGATGATTAAAAGGAGCTTAGTCACTGAAACATGATAGCCTCAGTAGTTATCACAGCAAGATAAATTTAAACCTTGTGGAATCCTATTGAATAAGTGTATATGCTCACAGGATAATTCAAGTGAAAAAGACAGTGAAAATTATTGGTTAGGAGGTAGAGCAACTGTAACCCTTATTCATTGCTTATAGAGATTAAATTAATACATTTACCTATGAAAGCATTTGGGGTTTACCTAATAAAGCTGAATATTCACATAGCCCATGATCCAGGAAATTGATTTAGGAAGCCTCTTTGGGATTACCTTATGAAGACAAGGATCTGCATATCTCATGACCCAGAAAATTTGTTGCTACTTGTTGGGAAATATATTTAAAGTATATATGCTACTAATTGAGAAGTATATATGAAAAACTTACATAAGGAAAAACTGGAAAAAACAATAAATTGTGTTAAGATCATACATTAAATATTATACAGCATTGAAACTTCATAAGCTACATCTATAAAATAACATGGAAATAATTGCACAAAGTGTATTGTAAGTGAAAGAAGCTGTAGACAAAATGAATGCAAGACTTGACTTCAATTATATGAACGTCAAAGAGAAAAATAAGCCCTGGGTTTAAGAATTAGTACAGTAGTTACCATTCAGGAGGCAAAACACATATTAGGACTTTAGGATGCTGGCTCTAATATATTTTAATCTTGGTTCTACTTACCTGGCAGTGTTCACTTTATGTGTCTTGGTGTGTTACATTTGTCTGCATTGTTTTCTATGTGCATTTTCTATACATATGTAGGAAATTATTTTGGTTTGCTAAACCTGCCAAAATTCAATATAACAGAAGTGGCTTGCCTTTTGAAACAAGGATTTATTAACTTAGAATTTACTGTTCTTAGGATGTGAAAATGTCCTGTGAAAATGCCCAAATCAAAAGGCATCTAAAAGACAATATTCTGAAAGTAGGCTATCTGCCTCTGGGGTTCCTTGGACACATAACAAGGCAAAAAGTGATGTTTGCTTCTCCTTTTCTCCATATTTCATCTCAGATTCTCTTGTTGTTTCTCTGAAAATTCATCTCCCAAGGCAAATTAGTGTTCAATTAATAGCTTAAATCCAAATGGCTTCTTTGCCTGATGAATAGCTAGCAGAAATTAAGCTCTGGGTTTCTGGTTCTCTTTTGGGAGAGAGACTTCCTTGCTTTCTCACTTTGTGTCAAATGTTTTTTCTTCTCACACTGATTTTTTGCAGGGCAAATAATAACTGCTATATGTGGTGTCACCCACAAATGGTGTCCTGTGTGAAAAAAAAAACATGGAGTAAGGCTTCATCTATGGATGCAGAGATTTCAGCTATGGATATAGCACCAGGTGTGGAAGATCAGTATGTATAGTGGAAGAGAATCATAGCTGCAGCATAGAAACCAAAACCATTCATCCAAGGTAAGGGACAGCAGCACTCACTTGAGATAGTTGCCCACATACTTAGTTCAGGCAAGGAGTTTCCTTTTCACAACCCATTCTTAACAAGATAGAGATGGGGCTTTCCAAGGAACAAACTACATATATTAAAAGACTTCTAAAGTTATTAAAAGCAGCAGAATGCTCAGTAAAGGGGGACAGCTTCTATCATTGTTACAAATAATCAAACTCATTGCCTCTGGTTCCCTGATAGAGAGACCTTAGATTTGGAGTTCTGGGAACAAGTAGACAGAGCTTTAAAAGAAAAATATGGGCAGGGGGAGAAAGCCCAAACATTCATTCCTGTGACAGGGGGACTTGGAAAAACTGCTTATGTCTTCTACACACTCTATCCCATCCCATGGCTCCCTCTGAGGAGACAGAGTCAAAGCTACCCCTGCTCCACTTCCTATTGAGGAAAATTCAGCCACCCCCAACTCTCCTGATTTTCCTAGAAAATCTAGAAAAGCCACAACCAGCCATGGAAAAATAACTAAAGAAACCATGGCTTCAGGACATAATCAAGCTCTTCCTATGATTATTTAACATGGGTGATCTCAGCATGAATCCCATACTTATGTAGTAGTTTCTATGACTAAAAAGAAGTGTTAACAGAAATGAACTCCAAATCTTCTTTACAGAGAATCATAGAATCTGTTGTTCACAATTATCATATGTGCTCATGGAATTGGAAAATTATTGTTAAAACATTGTAACTCCTGCTTAATAGTCCATTGTGTGACCTTGACATGAAATTTTTGAAATGTGATCTCCAACTGGAAGGACTTGCTCTCCCCCCAGAAGGAGATGTACTTTAGTAAAGTCATCTAGGACCCAGAAAATTCCTCTCAGTCCCTAGCCACTTCCAAGAGGACCATCTGGGGCCAGTTCATGTAAGTTAATTGGAATCTGGCCATAGTATAAATTTGACATCAGCAATAAATACTCTAAGAAAAGAATTTTAAATTTAATTTATAATTAAAATGATTTTGTGAAAAGTCACCAAAAAAATGAGGTTCCTCATATTCAAGCATTTTAAAAATTATATAGTGACCATAAAACTATGAAAAGGTGTAATTTTTAAAAATTTATTTATTAAAAAATTAACAAACAGACAAAAACATTAACATATAATTCTGTTCTACATATATATTCAGTAATTCTCAATTTCATCACATAGTTGCATATTCATCATTTCTTAGGACATTTGCATCAATTCAGAAAAAGAAATAAAAAGACAACCAAAAAAGAAATAAAATGATAACAGAAAGAAAAGATTATACATACCATACCCCTTACCCCTCGCTTTCATTTATCACTAACATTTCAAACTAAATGTATTTTAACATTTGTTCCCCCTATTAATTATTTTTGTTCCATATGTTCTACTCATCTATTGATATGATAGATAAAAGGAGCATCAGACACAAGGTTTTCACAATCAAACAGTCACATTGTGAAAGCTATATCATTATTCAATCATCATCAAGAAACTTGGCTACTGGAACACAGCTCTACATTTTCATGCAGTTCCCTCCAGTCTCTCCACTACATCTTGAATAACAAGGTGATATCTACTTAGTGCATAAGAGTAACCTCCAGGATAACCTCTCAACTCTGTTTGGAATCTCTCGGCCATTGAAACTTTGTCTCATTTCACTCTTCCCAAAAGGTGCAATTTTTTAAAAAGTAAATATAATATCTATATGTGCCATCATTCTTGTTAAACATTGTATATTAATATTTCAAATATGAATTGACTAAGGCATTTTAGGTATTTAAAATTATTCTTTAATTTTGATGATAATTGTATGTGATAAATGTTTGCTTAAAATCATTTTGATATGAAGGATATAAAGGATGTGTTTTTATTAAAAAGAAAAAGAGAGTAGTTTTGTCCTAAAATAAAATGAATGGCTGTTACATAATTGTTTAGGGCAAAGCATTAATGGATATAGTAAATTGCCAAAGGTTTGTGGAAAAGGAAATTATGGTTCAAAGTTAAAAAAGATATGTCTATCTACAAAATTTTTGAAAACTTTAGTATCAAATAATATACTGATGTAAGTCAAAAATTTGGTTTTCTCTCTGTTAAATAACAATTTTTTCTTAGACTTTTAGTCTATTCTAATGAAAAGTTATGAAAGCATTTTCTAAATAATCAGTGTAGAAAGCAGAAAGTCTGTGTTTTATCAAAATAACCTCTTTTACTTTATATTAACTTTATCATGTCCTTTGCTATGTAAGAAAAATTAATCATCTCACTGTTTAAAAAGGCTAAGTCAAAAAGATCCCCCACCTCCTATTCAATTATTTTTATTTCCAAATTCTTCAACCCCTATAGGATTATTAGGCTAATTGCTCCCTCATTTGGATTATTTAAAATAAATCTTTTTACCACAAACTTCCATACAAAACTTAAAAATATTACAGTGCCAAGGGCCTTATAAGCAAATTGCACAGACTCAACCATATATTTACCAATACCCTAAACCTATGGAGAAAATATTTATTAACCCAATGGAATTTAACCACCCAGATGACATCTTCTCTCTAGGTGTCATTGCTCATATTCCTCCTCTGCCCTTACAGTGGGTAACTGACAAGTCTGTTTGTGTGGACTGTGGCCACCAAAAGGGGAGAAGTTAATTCAACCTGAACTGCTTGTTGAGGAACAACTCAAAGCTGGGCCTATAGAATGATTGACAAGCCCTTGGAATACTCCTATTTTTGTAATTCCAAAGAAATCTGGATAATGGAGATCATTATGTGATTTATGGCAAATCAATGTTATATTACAACCTATGGGTTCCATTCAATGAGGACTCCCTAATCTGGCTATGATACCAACAGACTTTCCATTAGTCATAATTGAAAGGTTTAAGAGGTGAAAGGGTGAGAAAGAAGAAAGGTAGATCAGGAAATTTAAGGTGGGAGAGTTTATTTCTGCACTCCTGAGTAGAGCTCACCGAACCCAAGATGGAGAGAGGTGAGTCCATGCACAGACTTTGGTATGGGCAGCTTTTAAGGATGGAGGTCAGGTGACATCTGAAAGGGGCAGTTCATTAGTTCCAGAAGTCAGATTGGGAGGGGTGACACAGCCTCTGCAGCTCCAGCTGCAGTGCCCTTCCCCGTTCCCCTGACCTAACAATAATATATTTAAAAAATTGCTTTTTTACTATTCTTTTGCATCCTTCTGACAAAGAGTGATTTGCTTTCTCCATTTCAGTACTAAATAACCATAAGCTTATAGAAAGATTTCAAGGAAAATGTTGCCACAAGGAAAAACACTTTTTTTCATATCAAGTGCTGTGCTACTTGGTATGAAAATTTGCATTGGGAATTTGAGTCACCTCTCAAAATAAAAGCACTCATTGAGCTGAACTGGTGTAACTGAGAAATTAGGATTTGAGGGATGATTTTGATTAGTGAATCATCATATAAACATTCCTTTTTGCTTTCTGGAATGTTGGAGTAAACAGGGAAATACCTGAGATCTCTGAATTGTAGTCCAGCTGCCTTCATATCTGAAATGTGCATAAAAAGCCCTTATCCTGTACCTTTGTGATTGTGAAAGCTGGTCATTCTTTTGTAAAGCAAAGGCCCTAATGCTAATGAAGTTGGCTATTAACTACTTCTTCCTTTTGTTTATAACTTTAGTATTGAGCTGATAGCCCTGCCTCCCCTCCTAACTTATGTTATCTGAAGTAACCTCATTTTCCCTTGCCAAAATCCTTAAAGACCTTGAATCCCCTAAACTTGGGGAGACAGACTTTTGGCCATTGAGTTGTCTGTTCTCCTGCTACATATGTAATAATAAACTCTTTCTCCTTGAAACCTCAGTATCTCAGAAATTGCTTATTGAGCATGTCAGGCAGACGAATCCATGACCTTTGTCCACTAACACTAGCTGTGCCTATTTTAGCTCTGCAAAACAAAAATTAAATCAAAAAGCTCATAAAGTGCTTCTCAGTACTAGAGCTCTTTCCATGCCAGAAAACAAATTTCTAGTTTACCTGGCAGTGGTTGCTTCTATTGTGCTACAAGTTTTAGGTATTTTCTTTATTCTCATCTTAATTATAAAGCTCTCATTTGGGCTAGCAGAGCAACATGTCTTTCGGACTTCCTTATTGCTTTTATCATTTCTGCTATTGTGATATCTGTTACTACAGCTAATTACCTTGGCAGCACTAGCTAAATCTGTTCAGAATTCTCATGCAATCAAATTATGACCAATGTTGTGGGGGGTCAGGAGCAATAAATCAGGCTCTAGCAAGAAGAAGGTATCTGGAGTCACAAGATCCAGGGCAGAAAGTTCCCAAGAGTTAAAAATTGAACAATAATCATTGTTAAGAAATGAAAAGAATGGGCCGTATTGTGCTAAAGCTAATGGCATTTCCCTGCTTCTGTAGATAAGCTTGCTTGCTTACAGCTGCAAACCAAGATGTGGCCCTAAAAAGATAATGCCCCTTTCCTGCTTCTGTGGATAAGCTTGTGGTTTTTGCCTTTATAAGTCCCCGTTGAGAACCTCTAGGGTCTGCTCTCTAAATCTTCCTTCTTGTGGGTTTCTGAGGCAGTAGCTGGCCAGCTAATAAAGACTCCAAACTGGCTTGCAAATTTCTTTGAATTGTGTGGTCTCCCTTTTGGTGCACTCCACAACAACAGCTTCACCTTTGCCCCCACCAACATCAAGAGCAATAATAAAAAAAGGGGGGGGAGATATGAGGAAGATATGGTTAAAGCATTTGCAGGCTTGTTCTGTGTTTGTCTGTCCTCAAAGAGTGGAATAACACTGTGCTTGTCTGCCTAAATATTTGTCAAGCTAAAAACAGCTTAAGATGTTTGTCTATTTTGTTGTGTCATCTGCATATTTGTCTGCTTTGCTTATCTGTGGCATTTGCTTATCTGGAACATATTCTCTTACTCATGGAAAATTCCTGACTTGTTCTTAAAACAAAAGATACCTACTGAAGGCAAATAGGTGTCCAATGGATACCTTACCTCCAAATGGCCCCTTTACCTGACAAATAGCTAGCAGAAAATAAAATCAAGCCTCTGGTTCTCTATTGGGACACAGAATTCCTTGCTGTCTGAGTTTGTGTCAAAGATGTTTTCTTCTCATGCCAATTCTTTATGGGACAAAGAATAACTACTATAGGTGGTGTCACCCATAGAACTCTTTTAAAGGACTCCAATAAATAGTTTAAGACCAATCTTGGGGCAATGCATCAATTAAAATAACCTAATGAAAGTTTCCACCTATAATAGATCTGCTCCCAGATGGATGGATTAAAAGGGCATGTCCTTTTCTGGGTTATATGACAGCTTCAAACCACCAGACAAGTCCATGAAAAGTTATCATTAAATAAATACAAGTTAATCCATAAAAGCCCCTTCTACATTATCCAGACAATCATTTAAAAACATATCTGTTACTTCTCCTTACTATCATGATGGCACATATAATGTTTCTCTAATTATGGGAGGAAAAAAAAGACAAGTTATGGTCTGGACAACTGCTAGTATCATTGGTATCAAATGTTCTAGAGATGGTGTCATTTTGTGATAAACTGATTTCTCAGTATTTCAGAGAGATCAAATTAGAAATAGTACAGAAATGCTAAACAAAAATCAGCATCTTTCTGTAAATTTCAATATTATTTTCTTAATGTTTGATTTTTCCCACTGGTAAGCACCAATTACAATAAATATAATTAATTTTAACTCACAAGTACTGTACTACTGATAGTAAATATAAAATATTCCCTTAGTTATATGAATTGCAAACCTGAGGAATTTGTACTTATATTTTCTGCTCGTATATAATTGGTAAAATTATCATATATATACATGCATATATATAGAGAGAAAGAGATTGAGAGAGAGATTGGAAATCAGAGTTTTAAAGGAATTTTCTTGAATGGTGTAAAAATTACTCAGTTTTTTTGAATCTTTAGTCTCTATGTTAAGAAATAGCAGGTTGTACCATTATTTCATGTTATGTAAGCATAGAAAAGTTAACAATGAAATTTAGGCCTTGAAGGTTTGAGTGCTTTCAGGACTGTGAGTTACAGGAAAAACAAAATCATGATTTGGGGAAAAAGAAAAAAGGAAAAGAGTGAGTTGGCACAATTATAAGAAGTTAGAGCAGAGAAGAAAAACTCAGACCTTGCTTGGGCAGGGACATGAAGTAAAAGGAAGCTGAAAACATTAGACAAACACCAAACTAACCCCATGATCCTTGCCCTGAGTTTCCAAGGTAAAACATTGGAGGGATATGTCTTGATGAGGGTAGAATTCATAGTGGGTCTATTGCATTAATTCACACTTTGCATCCAGCTCAAAGTGGTTTCTTGTTTATAGTTTGAGAATAACTGACTATACATTGAACCACATCAGAGTCAAGTGATTTGGGCAAGTGCACTAAAAATGCTGTAGATGTTACATCAGTCTATTCTGGTTCGTATGTATAGTTAAGGCTAAAGGAGGTGTTCTAGTTTGCTAGCTTCTGGAATGCAAAACACCAGAGATGGATTGACTTTCAATAAAAGGGGATTTATTTCATTAATGTATAGCTTCAGAGGAAAGGCAGCTAACTTTCAACTGAACTTCTTTCTTACACGGGAAGGCACAGGGTGATCTCTGCTGGCCTTCTCTCCAGGCTTCTGAGATCCAACAACTTTCCCTTGGGTGGTTGCTTTCTGCATCTCCAAAGGCCTGGGCTGAGTTGCAAAAGTTAAGATAAGGTATGCTGAGCTGCTTGAGCTGTGGTACATTAAGTGCTCTCATTTAAGCACCAGCCAGTTAAATCAAACATCATTCATTGCAGGAGGTACACCTCCTAACTGACTGCAGATGTAATCAGCCACAGATGAGGTTCACATGCCATTGGCTCATGTCCACAGCAACAGATCAAGGCACTGTCACCTAGCCAAGTTGACACCTGAATCTAACTGCCACATGTTCACCCCTTGTCAACTTGGCAACTACATGCATCACCTTAAACAATATTAAGGTGCAAAAACTTCTTTCTACCTGTGGACCTATGAATCTCAAAACAAGTTATCTGGTGCCAATATACAAAAGAGGACAGTCACAGGATACAGCTTTCCATTTCCATAGGGAGAAATTGAAAGGAGCACAAGAGTCACAAGACCCAGACAATTTTGAAAACCTACAGGGTAACCTCCATTGGATTTCGAGGTCTGGAAGTCATTTATCCTTTGTCTTTAGAAAGTGGCAGTCACACACTTTCCAAGGGCCTATGCAGTGACCTGCCTTTTTGCAAATTAACCTTGGGGGACATTGAGGAGACCACCCTTTGCTTGCTCCACCCTCTCCAAGAATCAGGGCCATATCTGGGCTCTCTGCCACTTCTGGGGCACATGTTCAATCCCTCCAGGTGGTGGCAGCCAGGCTCATCCCAGTCCCCAAGGAGTGTGCTATACCTTCCTAAAGGCCTGAGGCAGAACAACTCTTCTACTGTAATGAGATGGGAGACTCATCCTCTGCCCTCCGGGCAAACTCATCCTCTCCATGTATATGGGTGGGTCCGCTCTCCTGGCCAATGTTTCCTGGCTTTAGACTTGAACTTCCATGGTTCTCACTCTGCAAACTCCAATTTGTCCCTTTGTGTCCCCCTTTGTCTAGATTGGCTGCGATTTCATTTACACCAACAGTCTCCTCAAGCACTCCAGAACTTCTCCATCTTTCTATTCACAGTTCCTCCAAAATCTTCCCCTTATCCATCCAAAAAAACTGGTCCAACATGACTGGTATTTGCAAACTGCAGCAGCATCCCTCAACTTCTCCAGTAACAAATATGTTCTAGTTTGCTAGTTTCCATAATGCAACACACCAGAGATGGATTAACTTCCCAAAAAAGGGGGTTTATTTTGTTAGCATATAATTCTTCAGAGGGATAGCAGCTAACTTTCAACTGAGGTTCTTTCTTATGTGGGAAGGTACAGGGTGATCTCTGCTGGCCTTCTCTCTAGGCCTCTGGGACCCACCAACTTTCCCTGGGGTGATTCCTTTCTGCATCTCCAAAGGACTGGGCTAAGCTGTGAGTGCTGACATGAGGTATGCTGAGCTACTTGGGCTGGGCTATATTAAGCTCTTTCATTTAAGCACCAGCCAATTAAATCAAACATCAGTCATTGCAGCAGGCATGCCTCCTAGCTGACTGCAGATATAATCAGCAACAGATGAGTTTCACACACCATTGGCTCATGCCCACAGCAATAGATCTAGGCATCATCACCTGGCCAAATTGACACCTGAATCTAACTACCACAGGAGGTATTGATATATGATATCCTTGGAGAAAATCCTCATTTTTGCTTGGATATGGCCATAGTTACTATGTGCTATTTATTGGATGTTGTTAAACACAGCCACTTCTTTCTTCAAATTCTTTTGAGGCTAGGAGGCACATGAGAGCTACAGAATTAGCTGCAAAAATACAATGGTCACAGTTGTAGGAAAATAACTACACTGAGTTGCTTTCTTTTCCCTCAAAATTCAATTAGAAAAATATTATTTGCTTGTGAATGGAAGAAATGATTGTAAAAATGGTAAAAATGATTAGCTGCAAAGGTGCCATGATATAATTTTTGGCCTGATGGAAATAGTTTTTATCTCAAGTGTGATGGTGATTACATGGGTTTATACATTTGTAGAAGTTCATTTTTAAAAAGTACATTTAACTGTACCCCTGAAAATTATGCAATTTTTGTTTAAATTTTACCTAAAGAAGTTGATTTACAAGTACACATGTATAATTTTCCACCCCATTCTTATATCTCCTTTCCTTTATTTACCAAATAAGCAAATACAAAATGTTTTAGAAATTACGGAAATTTTAATGAACAGATTTCATTATAATTACTCCCATTATAGTACGTTTTATCAACATCATAAGGATCATTATGATTAATAACAATTATTCTAATAAACAACAATTGTAGGAAATGAGGGGAAGTTAATAAACTTGCTGAAGTCCCAGAACTGAAATGATAGTGCCAGAATTCAATGACATCATGTCTATTCGACAAGATTTAGTGTTTTGCCTTACAAAGCTTTTCATCACTTTTAGTAGCCTACACTTCAGACATGAATTTGAAAGTATACCTTTCCCTAGAGCAAGATATGTGGGTGCAATGGGGGCAGAGATGTGGTGATATGATAGCTTGCTCACTGGAATGGAAGATGTCCCTCAAAATAGGGGAAGAGGGGAGGAGTGTCCTAAGTATGAAATCTGTCTTTTTATGGTCTTGACTGGGAATAATTTGCTCCTGGTTTGCTGTGACCTTGACTATCTGTATAAAGTTGCTTGTTGAGCAAATCCTTCAGGGATGGGGGTGCAGGTGTAAGTTTTGCACCTCTGAAGTAAGAATGTCAGTTCTGAGTATTTGTGAACATTTGAGAGATCCCTATAAACATCTGATGGAAGAAAAAGAAATATTTAATTTATCTTCTCTGCCAGGGAACATATTGCTGTAACAGACTTTGGAGATAATATTTGGAAAATTATATTTTTATTTTATAAATATGTAAAAATTGAAATGCAAACTTTACTTTCCAACTACCAGTATCATAGACTCTTTTAAAAGTGCTTAATTCAGGAACTCGAAGAAAGTTTGACTTTCTCTGGATGTCTTCCCTCCCCGTAGCTCCCAAAACATAATGCAATAGTGACTCTTTCTGCTATTTGCTTGTTGGAAATGCAGTGCACATGATTTATCTTCAATGTAAACCAGAACTGAAAATGAAAACATTATAGCTCCTTCTTGGATGTCTTCTCTTTAAAAAGAAAGGTAAGTTCATAAGCACAGCTATTTTAGGTTTTCCTTTTCTTAATACAAATTTAAGAAAAGGTTTTAGGGCAGTTTCCACCATGTAGTTACATCTCCTGAGGAATCTGAAATACTGGGACACTTTATCACAGTGATATAGATAGTCTAGTGTTTCTGGGCCCCTCAAAATTTGCAGACCTTTGCTTGATGCACACGGGTCTCAGATCACTTTTGATTTAAAAAGGATTAAAAGAAAGGTGACAAAGTAAAGCAATAAAAACTTGCATATTCTTTACTTACAAATGATCATATAAGGAAAGGGAGAGGGGTGTATAGTTGGATACACTAATGTTGGGTGTCCAGAATGCATAACACATACATATGGCAAAAAGAAATCAAATTACTTTGATTCCTGACTTGGTTCTTTGATAGCCTTTGCACTCTGTGCATTTCTCTATCACATCCCCTGATCTTTATCTTCTCTGGCTCTTGATCAAAGTGGCACTTTAACTTCTGGCTCTGACTCCTTCCCTCATTCTCTAATCACCAGCTATTACTATTACTTTAAAAACGTAAACATAAAATGGTTATTTGTGTCTAGGTAGTGACTATACTGATGGCTTCCTTCTTTCCCTCTTTATGATTCTTGGTTTTCTGTTAGTTCTGTCTTGATGGTTAGAGTTGAATGTGCTGCATGGTAGTGTGGTTTGGGGTATTGAGGGGTTACCATGAAATTGAAAGTCTTGAATTGTGGCCCTGGAACCACTGTGATACCTATCAACAAATCCAACCTCTTACTGCAAGTTGAAGTGCACAAAAGAGAAAAACATTGACTGGCTTTACTTACTTCCATTTGTACTGCAGAATCAAATGAAAAATGACACAAAAGTAAAAATGAAAGGCTATAATTAGGTACTAAGTTATCTAATTAAACGCATTTTTTTATTGTTGAACTGTGTTTGGCCAGTAACAAGGGAGTTGTTTGGGGAAATCTAGGAAGGTTTTCCTCTGAGGTGTTGCAGTACAGAGTATTCTTTATGCAGTTAGAAATGAAGAGTTGAGGCTATAGCAAGAGAAAAGGACATTTAGCTGCTGTGAGATGAGGAAAAAATTCAGTGATTGAGAGTGGGCTTACTTGAATACAAGTGTAAAGTCTTGACTGGTATGTGCATAAGTAGATCCATCTGTAGGAAAAGTGGAAAGGAAGATAAATACAAGGAATTAGTGTTTTGAAAGTCAGATTCCATGTACTAGGACCTAGATTTTAAATTCACTTTTCCTCTTTATGGTCTGGCAAAGGCATGAAAAGAGAGAGGGAAGAAAGAGTGAGAAGCAGGAATCACTGAATTTGTGCTGTTCCTCCTGTTTTACTATTTAGAACATATATCACATTTAAGGCCTATGAAGATTCACTAAAAGAATCACCAGATTGGTCAATTGTGACAATGTCATTCATGAAATTTCAGTCTGAGTTTCTGGGTATGCATGAGTTAACAATTCTCAAAATAAAAGCAAACATAGTTATCTCATCAAAGTGCTATTTTTATTTGACTACATCAAATGACAATATATATAAAATTTTATAAATACTAAACACTGTGTGAAATGAATTATTATGTTCTGTTTCAGAAATACAAAACTTATTCTGTTAAATATATATATAAAGTTAAAGTTAAAGGGAGATATTTTTCTCTAATCTATCAGATTTACATATACAGTAATTTCAAGAGTTATACTTGTGATATATATGTTTTTTATTTTCTATTTTTTTAATTTCTTTTTCAGGAGTGAGGCAAATGTTCAAAAATATGATCATGGTGAGATCAGAGTCAAGATGGGAGCTTAACAATGTGCGCATTTCAGTTCATCCTCTACAACAATTACTAAATAACCAGAAATAGTACAGAACAGCTCCTGGGGCCATGTCAGTGACCGGACACACAGCGTACCCCAGTCTGGACCAGCTGGACCAGCTGTGAGTCCCCCCAGAACCAGAGAGTCTGCCAAAGTTAAAGGTACAGCATCATCTTACACTGGTGGGACCTGCAGGCAGGCAAGCACCACATACTGGGCAGGATGAGAAAGACAGAGTCCATAGACTTCACAGAAAAGTCTTTCAACCTTCTGGGTCTCACCCTCAGGGAAAACCAATGCAGGTGACTTTTTCCTCCTGATAGGAGGCCAGTTTGGTCTGGGAAAATCTGGCTGGGGTCTATAATACCTAAGTAGACCCTCCTAAGGGTGGGGGGGAAGGCACCATACAAGCAGGGCAAGAAACAAGAAAACAATAACTGAAAAATTCTCCTCTGTTAAACAAAACTTAAGCTAGAGGTCCAGATAAAGCTGAACTGAATGTCAAAGAACAGATAGACAAAAAATTCATCCAGCAAGAAAATCCTAGGTAAAAGAAGTGAAACCAATCTCCAGAATAAACTAAATAAGGTAATTAAATGCCTAGACACGAGCAAAAAAGAACAACTCACACTAGGAAAATTGAAGATATGACTGAGTCAAAGGAACAAACCAAAAATTCAAATGACATACAAGAGCTGAAACAATTAATTCAGAATATACAAACAGACATGGAAAACCTCATCAAAAACCAAATCAATGAGTTGAGGGAGGATATAAAGAAGGCAAGGAATGAACAAAAAGAAGAAATCAAAAGTCAGAAAAAACAAATCACAGAACTTATGGGAATTAAAGGCAAGGTAGAAGAGATGAAAAAAACAATGAAAACCTACAATGGTAGATTTCGAGAGACAGAACATAGGATTAGTGAACTGGAGGATGGAACATCTGAAATTCAGCAAGAAAAAGAAAATATAGAGAAAAAAAGGAAAAATATGAGCAGGGACTCAAGGAATTGAAAGACAATATGAAGCACATGAATATATGTGTTGAGGATATCCCAGAAGAAGAGAAGGGAAAAGGAGGAGAAAAACTAATAGAGGAAATTATCACTGAAAATTTCCCAACTCTTATGAAAGACTTAAAATTACAGATCCAAGAAGTTCAGTGTAGCCCAAAGAGAATAGACCCAAAATAGATGTACTCCAAGACATTTACTAATCAGAATGTTGGAGGTCAAAGAGAAAGAGAGAATCTTGAAAACAGCAAGAGAAAAGCAATCTACCACATACAAGGGAAGCTCAATAAGACTATGTGTAGATTTCTCAGCAGAAACGATGGAGGTAGGAAGACAGTGGGATGATATATTTAAATTACTAAAAGAGAAAAACTGCCAACCAAGAATTCTATATCCAGCAAAATTGTCCTTCAAAAATGAGGGAGAAATTAAAACATTTTCAAACAAAAAATCACTGAGAGAATTTGTGACCAAGAGATTAGCTCTGCAAGAAATACTAAAGGGAGCACTAGAGACAGATATGAAAAGAAAGAAGAGAGAGGTGTGGAGAAGAGTGTAGAATGGAAGACTATGAGTAAAGGTAAAAAGAAGGAAAATTAGATATGACATATAAAATCCAGAAGGCAAAATAGTAGAAGTACTACCCATGCAGTAATAACAGTGAATGTTAATGGATTACACCATCCAATCAAAAGACATAGTCTGGCAGAATGGATTACAAAACAGACCCCATCTATATGCTGTCTCTACTCAATGGACATGAGGGCAAGGACAAAAATGAACATTTGCACATCAACGTTTAAAGCAGCATTATTTACAATTACCAAGAGATGGAAACAGCCAAAATGTCCATCAACAGACGGTTGGCTAAACAAACTGTGGCATATATATAAGATGGAATATTATACAGCTGTAAGACAGAATAAAGTTATGAAGTACGTAACATCATGAATGGACCTTAAGGACATTATGCTAAGTGTGATTATCCAGAAACAAAAGGACAGATACTGTATGGTCTCCCTGATATGAACTGACATTTGTGAATAAGCTTGGAATATTTTGTTGGTAACAGAGACCATCAGGAGATAGAAATAGGGTAAGATATTGGGTAATTGGAGCTGAAGGGATATAGACTGTGCAACAGGACTGAATACAAAAACTCAGAAATGGACAGCACAATATTACCTAACTGAACTGCCATTATGTTAACACACTGAAAGAAGCTGCATGTGAGAATGTTAGAGGGAGGAGGGCTGGAAGCATAAACAAAATCAGAAAGAAAGATAGATGTTAAAGATCGAGATGGTATAATCTAGGAATGCCTAGACTGTATAATAATACTGACTAAATGTACAAAATTTAAAAATGTTTTTGCATGAGGAAGAACAAAGGAATGTCATTACTGCAGGGTCCTGAAAATAGTTGGTAATTAATATTTTAAAATCTCACCTTATATGTGAGACTAAAGAAAAAAAATGTTTATTTGTTACAAAATTTATATTTTGACTAGTACATCTCCTAATATAACTTATGTAGATAGTTGGTTGAACACCTTAAATACATGGAATTTTGGGGAGGACATGAGATTCTGTTGGTTTGTCCAGAGTGATGCCCTGATGAATCCCAGAGTGATATGATCAGTGTATGGAAAAGTATTTGCAAAGTTCCCTTCAGGGAATGGTGAGAATGGGGGAAAATTCAACTTTCCCAAGTTGAATTCTTGATATTCTCACAAGCAGTGTGGACAACCAAAGCCATAGACTGAGCCCCCAGTCTTGGGGTTTGTTATATGAAACTTAACCCCACAAAGGATAGGTCAATCCTACTTAAAATTAGGCCTAAGAGTCATCCCCAAGAGAACCTCTTTTGTTGCTCAGATGTGGCCTTTCTCTCCAGCCAACACAGCAAGCAAACTCACCACCCTCTCCGTGTCTATGTGGGACATGACTCCCAGAGGTGTGGATCTTCCTGGCAATGTGGGACATAAATCCCAGAATGAGCTGAGATTCAGCATCAAGGGATTGAGAAAAATTCTAGAATGAGCTGAGACCCAGCATCAAGGGATTGAGAAAACCATCTCGACCAAAAGGGGGAAGAATGAAATGAGACAAAACTGTGAATGACTGAGAGATTCCAAACAGGGTCGAGAGGTTATCCTGGAGGTTATTCTTATGCATCAAGTAGATATCATCTTGTTATTCAAGATGTAATGGACACACTGGAGGGAAGTGCCTGAAAATGTAGAGCTGTGTTCCAGTAGCCATGTTTCTTGATGATAATTGCATAATGATATAGCTTTCACAATGTGACTGTGTGATTGTGAAAACCTCATGCCTGACACTTCTTTTATCTACCTTGTCAACAGATGAGTAGAACATGTGGAATAAAAATAAGTTTACCTTGAAATGCTAGTTAGCAATGAAAGGGAGGGGTAAGGAGTATGGTATGTATATATTTTTTTCTCTTTTCATTTTATTTTTCTGTTGTCTTTTTATTTCTTTTTCTGAATTGATGCAAATATTCTCAGAAATGATCATGATGATGACTATGCAACTATGTGATGACATTGTGAATTACTGATTATATGTAGAATGGAATGATCATATATTAAGAATGTTTGTGTTTCTTTCCTGTAATTTTTTTTAATTTTAAAAATTAATTTAAAAATTAAAAAAAATACTGGCCTCAGTTTCTTTCACTAATGGGAATTTTCAGTTTTTCCCATGTTTCCTTGATTTTCCCAGCTGTGTGCGTGTCGATCTCTGTGATTGAACCTCGCAGGCCTAAGGATTTTCCTGTCGAGTAGGTGTCTGTTTTTAGAACTACTTTGGTTCATATTCTCTCGCTCATTGCTTTGATTAATGGCTTACTATTTTTATGTCCTAATATTTTCTAAAATGCGAGGGAGGGGGGTGTGGAACTTCCTGGCAATGTGGGACAGAAATCCTAGAATGAGCTGGGACTCAGCATTAAGGGATTGAGAAAACCTTCTCAACCAAAAGGGGGAAGAGTGAAATGAAACAAAATAAAGTGTCAATGACTGGGATTCCAAACAGAGTGGAGAGGTTATCCTGGAGGTTATTCTTATGCATTAAATAGATAGCACCTGTTTAGTTAGGTGTAATGGGGAGGCTGGAGGGAACTGCCTGAAAATGTGGAGCTGTGCTCCAGTGGCCATGTCTCTTGAAGAAAATTTTAGGATGATATGGCTGACACAGTATGACTGTGTGGTTGTGAGAGCCTTGTAGGGTCTGATGCTCCTTTTGTCTACCTTATCATCTGTTCTGGTTTGCTAGCTGCC
>PVIY010038634.1:0-23735 GCA_004026745.1 Myrmecophaga tridactyla | reverse complement strand
ATCCATGAACATGGTATGCCCTTCCATCTATTTAGGTCTTCTATGATTTCTTTTAGCAGTTTCTTGTAGTTTTCTTTGTCCTTTAGTAATTCTTGTGTGGCAGGTCTCCTGTTAACAAACTCTCTTGGTATCTGTTTATCTGTGACTATTTTAAACTCTTCCTCTCTCATTTTTGAAGAAAAGTTTTTCCAGATAAAGAATTCCTGACTGGCAGTTTTTCACTTTCAGTAATATATATATAAACCTCAATGGTTTCTTATGAGAAGTTAGGACTTGGTCTTATTGCAGTTTCCTTGTATGTGATAAATTGCTTTTCTCTTTCTGCTTTCAAGATTCTCTATCCTTGACATTTGACATTCTGATTAGTATGTGTCTTAGAGTAAGTCTTTAGGATTTATTCTGTTTGGAGTATGCTGCAATTCTTGGGCATGTATGTCTTTCATAAAAGTTGGGAAATTTCTGGCCATTATTTCCTCATATATTCTTTCTACCCCTTTTCCCTTCTCTTCTTCTTTTGGGATATCCATAATACATGTTTGTGTGTCTCATACTGTCATTCAAATCTCTGAGAATCTGCCCAATTTTTTCTCTATATGTTCTTCTGTTGGTAATATTTGAATTGATCTGTCTTTGAATTTGCTGAATCTTTCTTCTGCCTATTCGGATCTTCTGTTGTATGTCACTAGTGCATTTTTAATATCTTCTTCTGTGCTGTTCATTCCCGTAATTTCTGTTACATTTCTTTTCATACTTTCAAATTCTTCTTTATACTCATCCAGTGTCTTCCTAATAACCCTATCTTTTTGGCCATATTTTCCTTCCTCTCCTTGAATTGATTTAGGAGATTAGTTTGAACATCTTTTTTCAGTTGTTCCAAATTCTGTGTCTCCTCTGAAGTTTTAAATTTATTCCTTTGACAGGGCCATATCTTCCTCTTTCTTAGTATGACTTGTAATTTTTTGCTGATGTCTAAGCATCTGCATATCATGATGAGTTTACTGTAAAGGTCAGTTTCTTTGTCTTGCCTAGGGTTTTATTGTTGATTGGCTTTGTGTTAAGGCTCTTCTTTGATACTTGCTCAACCTTTTCTAGCGTTTAGAGTTATCTGTGCTTAACTGATCATATTTTTCCAGCCCTTCTTCATTTGATTCTTGCTGTGGATATGTGGTGCAATTTTTAAGATTGCACGATTTGTGCAATTGTTTCACCCCAAGGAGAAAGCTTCCTTTCCTCTGTTCCTTCTCTGGCAATCTTGATCTGTGCTGTTTGTTTTTGTTTTGCTTCTATAGATTTTTTTTTTTAACACTCCTTTCACAACCTCTAGCTGCTTTTGCCTGGAGGGAAGATTCTGGGATGAAAATCACTCTGGAGAGGACTTTCTCAAGTCATTAGTTCCCACGCAAAACACGGCCAGGGACCCACTAAGGGGGCACAGAGCAGCTCCAATGAGCCCTGGGGAGAGGGTTAAGAAAGACACAAGTAGACTTTTCGATGTTTCACAGGAGCTGTGCTTTCCTGGTCTGCCCAGCAGATGGTGCTCTTTAACAAGCTGCTCCTTGCAGCCTTAAGGAGATATAAACCTTCAAAGCAGCTCAGAACTGGGACCTAGCAATCAGAATTCACTTATCAGAAGCCATCGTCAGTGCTTGACTATGCCCTCCACATCCTTCTCCATCTGAGGCAGCCAATCTGGGACCAGATTCTGAGGTGGCTTGCCTTGAAAGTGGAGGATAGCACCAGCAGCCATCATGGAGTGAGCTACTCACGGTTCTTTAATGCAGTTTCTCAGCTTGGTTGCCGTACAGTGCTCTGCTGGACTTCAGAGTCCCAGAACAGTTGTTTTAGACAGTTCCTTCTTGTAGCTATTTTGGGGTAGGGGTGAGTCTTAGAGTTCCCTACTCCATCATCTTCCCTGGAAATTCCAGCTGTGACTTTGATCAAGTTAGGTAGCTGTCCTCATTTTCCACTGCCCAGGTACCAGATGACAGTGAGAGTCCTTTTCTTGCCTATTCTTTCTGTAATTGACTTGAATCAGATGGCTGTCTTGTAAGGGTTGACACAGACTCAGTCCCAGCTCCCAGTCTGAGCTCTCATCGCACCCCTAAACTATGGGATCTTTGAATTTTATTTAGCGTAAATATTTTGTAAAAGATCTCTGTGCTTGTTTGAAACTGCTATATACCCCCCAAAACCCTGTTCTTTTAATCCTAATCTAGTCTTGGGTGGGTCATCCATGTTCTTTTAATCCTAAACTAATATTGTAGGGTGGAGCCTCTTGATTAGGCTATTTCCATGAGATGTGGCACACACAATTGTGGGTGTGACCTTTTGATTAGATGGAGATGTGACTCCGTCCATCCAAGGTGGGAATTAATTAGTTTACTGGAATGCTTTAAAAGGGGAAACATTTTGGAGAAAACTCAGATACAGATGTTTGGAGATGCTTGGAGACAGAAGCTCAGAAAGGAGACCACTGGAATCAGGACCTGAAAGCCACAACACCCAGCAGTGAAGGGCCAGCAGACATCATTTTGCGTCTTCCCATGTGACAGAAAAACCCCAGATGGAAACTGGCCTTTCTTGAGTGAAGGTAACCTTTTGTTGAGGTCTTAATTTGGACATTTTCATGGCCTTAGAACTTTAAATTTGTAGCCTAATTAATCCCCTTTGTAAAAGCTAGTTCATTTCTGGTATATTGCATTCAGGCAGCATTAGCAAACTGAAATAGCCTCTCTGTGAAAAGTAAAGGTAAATCAGGTCTACTTGAAGTAGGGGTGGGGTTCGGAGCCTTGCCCCCTTATGCTTCTCTTGTTGCTCTTTAAGCACTCTAATCATCTCACATAATCCCTAAGGCTCCCTGGAGCACCATTTGAAAAAAATTGCATTAATAAAATAGAAATGCTAGTAGACTCCATACTGTTTTTTCATTATTTATGGAGGGACCTCTGTGTTGAATATGAGAATGAATGAATAGAACAATTGGAGGTACTGCTGAAAGGATAAGGCACTGAGAAGTAAAGTCCTTCAGGGTTTGGACCCTAGGTTCATCCCAGTCTTGCTTTTCTGTCTAAGTATTCCCTTCACAGAAATAAGAAAGCCTCATAATAACATCCAGTTTTTAATCTCAGCTCCTGAGTTAATTATGAAATGTAAATTTGAGCTTGTAAATCATATGTACATATTTTATGTACATTTTAAAATTAGTTGTGATTCAAGAATTCTTATTTAATGAAATTTTTGAATGCTGCTTAATGAATTAATCCCGTAATCTCTAGAGAAAAATACCTGTAACCTGGTTGTCACTGTGTATTGTGAATTTAAATACCCATCATGTGCCTTTTGGTCAGGAAGTCCAAATTAAATTAAGCAGCCTTTCTAATTAATACAGAAATATACAGCACTTCATATAATCAATGGATTGTAACTGAAAAAGGATAATTAAGTTTGGAGTTCATCATCTAAAATTGAAATGGTAAACTTAGATTCCCCACAATTTACATTTAACTCTTTTGTATTCAGACCTTCTTTATTTCAACAGCTACTTACCTCCCTCTGTTTTATCACTATCTCTCTCTCATAGTTCCCCCTCTGATTTACCCAGGATATCCATTTCTAACACATATCTTTCCTTAGTGTACACTGTCTTCTACATAGGACCCTTTGCAACTCCCTATACGCAATCAGATCAAATTTAAACACCCCAGCCCAATGTGAAGGTGGTGTCAAATGATCCTAGAAACAGATCTTAACTTCTTCAACATGGCCCTACTCCTCCACTAGGCGGATACCATTAGAGGTCCTTATTCATAGAAGTGACTTTTGAAGTGTTTAACCATTAATATAGCAGGGGCACCAACCAGTCAGAACATATACTAGTCATGGGGCTAGTCATTCCTGGAGGCCGCAAGTTGCTGAAGTGACCTAAGCAGCAGGTCAGTGGCTGGTGATCCCAACCAGGCAGGAGTTTTTCAAGATTTTAACAACTAGTGTGATGGATGCAACTGTTAGCCTCTTCAGGGCTTGCCTCTGCTGAAAAGTAGGACTTCCTGGGATGGCCTACTTCAATGATTGATGGATGCTGGCATTTAAATGTTTGGTCCTTTTGCTCTTTCTTGGGACTACTTAGAAGGGCCTTTCTAGTTCCAGAACCCCCACGGGGTGGATGAAGACTATTATTTGGCTTGAATTGCAGTTTGGTTTATACTCTGCTCCATCCTGCCTCATTCCCCTCTATTACATAGGTGTGATCCCAATGGCCTGGAAATGGCCTGCCTGCAAAACTTCATCTCTGAATATGCCTTCCAGAGAACCCAACCTGAGACAACTAGAATGACAAAACCATGTTTACACACTGTTTGAGTAGTATGTAAACCTGTGTGTGTTTCTTAAAGTAATTTAACAAACAACGTAGCGCTTAACATATACAAGGCCCTTTCTAAAATCTTTATAATATTAAGTTATGCAATGCTCATGCAATCTTATGAAGTAGGTAATCTTATTATGCCTTCACTAATTATGCCCATGTTCACACAACTAGGAAATATTAAAGCCAAAGTTATAACCCAGGTGATCTAGCTACAGAGCTTACCCAGGAATATTAGCACTACTTAGTGTGATTTTTTATAAGGACGAAAGGAGGGATAATCCATGGGACACCCTTAGAATAGTGCTTGGTTAGGGCTCAATAATGTAAGTGATATTATTCTTAGCATTTATTCTAGAAGACACTTATATATGATATAGTTGCATCAATTTTGACTGCAGTTATAGTCCTGTTGATAATTTTTAGTACTATTCTGTCAGCTATATTTTAATCTGATGTGTTGGGAAGGATTATCCTATCAGAGCAGAGTGTGCACTGTGCTCCATTAGTCACAGTGACTATCTTGTTGACTAAACTGAGCTTCTTACACATCTTCATGCCTAGTGTAGCCACTTGAATAATTGTTGAAGAGATATTTCATTTCTCTTTGAATAAAGCCACTTTGTGGGTCTAATGACAATTAAATTCCTTATTGCTTATAACAGAAAACCATTTAAGGTGAAATATCCCAATGACTTGGTTGGTTGTGGCCCTGTATGGCTGTAGACAGGAGTAGCTATGTGGTGCAATCAAACCCTTTAATTCGGAGGATACTTGCAGCTGAACTTTGGGAAAACTGGCAAGTCTGTTAGTATTTGTATGTCTGTTGTGTCATCTTGAGTAAATGCATCTATTCAGGTAGTCATATTCATTTGGCATTAATAAGCTTTTTTCCTAATGTTAAAAAATAACATAAAACCAGACCAAGTTTTTTTTTTTTAACCTTTTTATTGTATAGTATAACATATATACAAAGCAAAGAAATAAAAAAGCAATAGTTTTCAAAACACTCTTCAACAAGTAGTTGCAGGACAGATCCTAGAGTTTGTCATGGGCTACCATATGATCCTCTCAGATTTTTCCTTCTAGCTATTCCAGAATATAGGAGGGTAGAAGGCTTAAATATTTTTTTTATCATCATAATCAACTTTTTTTCCTTCTTTATTTTGTGAAAAATAACATATACATGAAAAAGCAATAAATTTCAAAGCACAGTACCACAATTAGTTGTCAAACATATTTCAGAGTTTGGCATGGGTTACAATTCCACAATTTTAAGTTTTTAGTTCTAGCTGCTCTAAGATACTGAAGACTAAAAGAGATATCAATTTAATGATTCAGCATTCATATTCATTTGTTAAATCCTATCTTCACTATATAACTCCACCATCACCTTTGGTTTTTCCATCTCTCTCTTTAGGGGTGATTGGGCTATGGCCATTCTAACTTTTTCACATTGGAAGGGTCTGGCACTAAATGGAGTAAGGAGATGGAACTATCTGATGTTCTGGAGAGGCTGGGTCCCTAGGTTTCAGGACTTATCTGGACCAGTGATCCATCTGGAGGTTGTAGGTTTCTGGAAAGTTACTCTACTGCATGGAATCCTTGTGGAATCTTATATATTGTCCTAGGTATTCTTTAGAATTGGCTGGAATGGTCCTGGTTAGGGGTTGGCAGTTAGCAAGGTCTAACTGAAGCTTGCTTAAGAGCAACTTCCAGAGTAGCCTCTCGACTCTATTTGAACTCTCTCTGTCACTGATACTTTATTAGTTACACTTCTTTTCCCTCTTTTGGTCAGGATGGAATTGTTGATCACACAGTGCCAGGGCTGGATTCATCCCTGGGAGTCATCTCCCACGTCACCAAGGAGACTTTTACCCCTGGATGTCCTGTCCCACCTAGGGAGGAGGGCAATGATTTCACCTTCAGAGTTGGGCTTAGAGAGAGTAAGCAGTCCTAGTTTTTAAGATATAATTTTATTGAGATATATTCACACAACATACAACCCATTCCAAGTATATCATCAATGGTTCACAGTATCATCACATAGTTGTTCATTCATCACCAATGATCATTTTTAGAACAAGTGCATTACTCCAGAAAAGGAAAAAAAAGAGAAACCCAAACATCCATACCTGTTACTCCTTCCTCTTTTTGTCTATTAATATTGTACTGTACCCAATTTTAAGAGCTGCAATAGAAGTAGGTTAACTAAGACTATAGTATTGTTAGGTATATATATATATATATATATCAATGGAATAGAACAAAGGATCCAGATGTAGATACATACAAACATTAAAAAAATGACTTTTTTTTTGCAATATAGCTATGCAAGCACTATCAAATATCAGAGCTACTGGATTATAGCCCAACAACTTCAGGTATTTCCTTCTTGCTCTTCTAAAATACTAGACCCTAAAAAGAAATATCTACATAATGAGTCAGTGATCACAGCCATTTGTTACATCCTAATTTCTCAGTTATACCTCCTGCCTCTCATTTAGTCTTTCTCTCAATCTTCAGGGATATCTGGGAAATGATCATTTTAACTTCTTTGTGCTGAAAGGGGTGTCGATCTTTATAAGGTAGAGTAATAAGACTGGTCGATGTTCTTAGAGAGACTGGTACCTCTGAGATTCAGGGCTGATCCGTGATAGGATCAATCTAGAGCAAGCCAAGTTTTTAAAGAAGAGAGACCATATTATTTAAATATTTATCTCTTATGGAGAGTTTGTCCTGTGTGGGATATGAGGATGGAAACTTCTGAGCAGTCCTGTAACAGCAGAGAATAACCACCTCCAGGGAATCTTGGGCAAGAGTGCGAGAGGGCTGTGATGGTTAATTTCATGTGTCCACTTGGCTAGGTTATGGTGTCCAATTGTTTGGTCATGCAAGCACTGGCCTGAGTAGTCCATTTACTGCTGATTGTCTGCAGCAATAAGGGGAGTCTCCTTATGCAATAAGTTGGCAATTTTAAAGCCAGAACTGGGGATTTCAAAAGCCAGAAAGAAGAATTTTTGCCTCTTCTTCAGCTAGCCACTTCTAGGGAACCCTAACTAGTACAAAAGGAAAGAAGAGAGCTGGAAATAGATGGTCAGAAACAGGAGTTGTTTATAAATTTACTGAAGATCAGATTAAGGTGTGGTTATAGATTAAGAGGCTTAGTAAAAGGTTCAAAGAGGAAGTAAAATGAAATCTGTGTAGACTGAATTATGTGCCTTAGAAAAAAACATGTTCTTAACCTTAATTCTATTCTTGTGAACCTATTGTAAATAAAACCTTTTGAAGATGTATATTTAGTTAAGGTATGGTTCAATTGAATTAGGATGGGTCTTAATCCTATCAGTGGAAACTTAATAAAGAAAAAAGCTGGAGGAGGAGCAGGAAACCAGAAATTGGCTAGAATCTGGAAGAGAAAGGAGAGGCTACCGCCAAGAGATGGGAAATTCAATGAGCTCTGAGGATTGCCAGCCACCCTGGTGCTACCAACGCTGGGAGGAGTAAGGCTTCCAACTTCTGAAATCATGAGCCAATAAATTCCTGTTGTTTAAGCTAATCTACCATGTGGTATGTATAGTAGCAGCCTGGAAACTGAGACACTTTTGGTACTTGAACGAGGCATGCTTCTATTAAAAATACCTAAAAATATGGAACTGGCTTTGGAATTGTGTAATAGATTTAAGGCTCAAAGAATCGTAAGTGCTTGGTAGCAAAAGGCTAGATTGTTTTGGAGAGACTCTTGGTAGAGATATGGATGTTAAAGTTACTTCTGTTATGGCTTTAGAAGGAAATTATAAACATTTCATTGGAAACTGGAAGAAAGGTGGCCTTTGTTATAAGGAATAGAGAACTTAGTAAAATTGTGTCCTAGTATTGTAATGAAAGTGGAACTTGTAAACAATGAACTTGGATATTTAGCTGAGATGGTTTCTAAGCTAAGTGTGGAAAGTGCAGCCTAGTTTCTCCCAGTAGTTTATAGTAAGATATGAGAGAAAAGGGATAAGCTGTGAATTACACCACTAGGCATAAAGGAACTAGAAACCAATGGTTTGTAAAATTCACAGCTTGTGTTTTCTGAGTTTAGGGCCAGAAGCAGATCAATCAGGTTCCTCGCTGAGGCCCTGTCAGGGCCTTCCCTCATTTCCGAGGAAGTGATTCTCCAGGGAACAGGACTTTACATGAGGTTTTAGCTAAATAAGCCTTTGCTAAAGAGGGTGTGGCTGAAGATAGAGTCGTTATTTCAGAGTAAATCAGAATTGGTAATGCAGTTACTGAGGAAAGATCTGGGACTTTCTTGAACTGCATGCAAAATAGACAAGGTTTTCACAAAATTTGTATGAGCAGAACCACTAACAGCCTGGATTGAAAGTGACAGAGAAGGGACAAATTAAAGGAAGAATGGCTTCAAGGACTGGCACAAGGAAGCTGACGTCTGTACAGAAAGGATCTCCTTTGGTCAAAAGAGCAGGTCCATTCATGTGTGTGGAAATGGTGGGTCCACCCATGGGCCCAGAGTACGTAGGGCTTCTGTCCAGGCCCTTGGAGTGGGTTGTGAGAGTTTGGGGAGTTTTGCTGTCACCCCAATGTTTGAAGAGGGTGGTGTCTATGCCCAGTTGTTTGAGAAGAGTTTGGCCACCACTCCAGTGCTTGGAGAGGGTGGAACTGCTATTCCAGTAGGCGTGGCAGAAAAAACATAGACTCACAGATGATACTCAGATCTTGAAATCTATTGGAGTTGGCCCTGCTGGGTTTGGGGCTTCCTTGGGATCCACGACCCCTGCTTTCCTACCAGTTTCTCCCTTATGAAATGGGAATGTCTATCCTATGTCTGACCCACTGTTGTATTTTGGAAGCAGATAATTGTTTTCTAGTTTCACAGGTCCACAGACTTAGAGGAATTTGGCCCCAAGACAGACCATACCCATTATTGACCTTGATGAGACTTTGGATTTAGAGTTGTTCTAAATGTCTTAAGGTTTTGGGATGTTGTGATAGAATGAATGCATTTTGCAAATGGAAAGAACCTATCTTCTTGGGACCCAGAGGGCAGACCGTGGTAGGTTGGATTATGAACACCAGGAAAAACGCACGTTCAAGCACATACTTCATCTTTATCCCATTCCTGTGGGTGTGAACACAGTGTAAAGCAGACCTTTTGAAGATACTATTTTTAGTTAAAGTGTGACCAGCTGAATCAGGAGGCAGTCTTATCCTATTCTTGGAGGTCTTATGAAGAAAAAAAAGCCACAGGGAGGAGTGGGAAACCAGAAGTCATTTGAAAAACCAGAAGAGAAACGAAAGGACATAAAGCCAAGGAATCCCAAGGATTGCCAGCTCGCCAGATCACAAGCCTCAGAAATTGTAAATCAATAAATTCCTGTTATTTAAGCCAACCCATTGCACGGTATTTGTCATAGCTGCCTGGAAAGTAGGATGGAATCCAAACCTGGAGGTGTAGACATAGGCAAGGCTTCACAGGTGTGTGACCCACGCAGTCACACAGGACCCCAACTTACAAGAGCTCCACGTTAGAGGAGTGTAAAGCTTGGTTTAATGCTCTGCTGTCACCATATTGCAATTCGTAATACCTTTTAAGCAAGGAGTCCTACATTTTCATTTTGTACTGCATCCTGCAAACCTTATAGGTGGTCCTGGATATAATATCTAAAGCATCGGCACCGTCTGTGAGAAGGTATATTGGGGAGCTATGCAGAGATCTGCCCCTTTTGAACAACAACCACTAGAGCCACGGCATCCCCAACACATGCTCGAATGTTTACAGGTGCAGAATTAAATGCCGACTGTAAGACCTGTACTGTCTCTTGCTGAAAGACTAATATAATGATTTATTCCATAATTTTTCATCAGAAACCTGAGATGACAAATTGTAGAAAGCCTAGGATTTCTTCCTTTTAAGGTGCCAAAGAAAACAAATAAAGCTTTAATCCTTGTCAAAACATGTGAATAAATCTCTGGTTCTCTCCTTTAAGCAAAAATGGCACTTTCTTTTAGGCTACGGCTAAATGCCATTGATTTTGACAGCTAGAAGCACAATGTTTAAACTTGCACTATTTCTAGCCCCCTTTGTCAGATTCTGAAAACACCCTCCTGTTTTCCCTGCTGTTTGCCCTGGGGTGTGCAGTTTCTGGTGACATTGTACCATCCAGGGACACTGGTCACACCTGCCCTGCTGTGATTTCTTGTGCAGAGCCATATCCATAGTGTGGGTTCATAGTGGCCTGTCACCTCACTCTAAGTTTAGAAAATGTTTTCACACTATCTAATAAATGCTTTTTGAACTGGATTGGAACATATTCGTAAACATTTTAGAGTCTGAACTTTCAGGAGAAACTCATCTAAGTTCTTCAGATTACCACCAAGGTCTGTAAAGCAGCAAAATCTTCAGACTCCAAAATCATCTATGATTTGCTATCACCCTATGAAATAGTGTTTGGATGATTTAAAGCCTATCTGTCTCCCATTCCTCAGAGCCTTTGAATTTTTAACAAATGTCTGGAATTGCTTTCAATGACGTCATACTTTAGTATAAAAAGTCACTTTTTAGAGTCGGCTAAAGTGGACAGAGAGCCTCTACTTCCCATGCCGTTCATTGCTGAAATGCCTTCATTGGCATATTTAATTCTTCCTGGTGAAGTGGTTACAGAAAATGACCCCTCCCACTTATAGAGGCTGCTTGATAATATGATCATCTCTGGCCTCAGGTAAGATGAGAAAGATTGCGATCATTTTTTGTTAAATGATTTCAGTAATGATTTTTGACATTGTAGGAATTTGGAAATAAAGAAAAATATGAAAAAGAAAAATTCTTGCCTATAGTTTGATCATCTAGCTATCTAAGTATGGTGTTTGTTGTTCCCTTGGTATAGCTTTTCATTGTATTGCATGTTTGTGATTACGCTCTGTATGTGATTTTGTGTCCTATTTTATTCACTTGCCATTAAATCATAACTATTTTCAAATGATAAAATATTTATAAATATATTTTTAAATGATTATTTTAAAAAAACCATAAAATCCATTAGTGGTTGTACCAAGGTTATTATTCATATCTCTATTGTTGATACTTAACTTGTCTCCCTAATTTACCATTAAAAATAATTCTGCAATGAGAAAGATTTTTACAAAGTTTTTTTTCTCCACATCCATTTAAAGTAAGTAGCTAAGGATAGATTGCTCAAAATGGAAATTATTGTGGCAAAGAGAATTGGCATTTTGATCAATTAATATTAGTTATCCTCATTGTCACATTGCTGTATTACTGTTATATTTCAACTATAAAATATGAAAGTATTTCCTTAGTTCACACGCATATATTTTGAATATAAGTTTCCTCTTTTGCTGACTTGGTAGGTGGAAAATCAGTAGTCAAGCCAAAAAAATCCCTCACGACTACATTGCTTTTTAATTTGCAATAAGTTCAGCATCTTACGGAATTATGCAACTCAGTCTTTTTGGTCTTGGAACTTTCCCTATAGAGTGAGAGAATGTGAAAGAAAACACTGAAAAATGGGCAAGAAGTGAATTCTCAGATGTCTTTGGTGCAACTGAGGTGGGCAGAAATAACCTTCTTCTTGTTGCTTCCAGAGAGTCTGCTGGCACATGGTGGCTGTGGTAGCTGATCTGCAGAACGGCTGCCACCAGTTCCTTCCATCCCTGTACATGCATACCCTTTGCCCTCTGAAGGGTGGACGCTATTCCTCCATCACCTTGAAAATGGCTGATCGTGACTATTTTGACCAATGTAATATAGCAAAAGTGATGCTGTCTTGGTTCCAGGGCTGGCAGCTTCTGCCCGGTTCTCTTGGAATGCGAGAGAGGAAGCCAGCTGCTATGTAAAATGTCTCACTAACCTGCCATCCTGTGAAGAAGCCTCTTTGATAGATGGAAAGGCTACCTGGAGAGAGAAATGACCTGAAGCCAGCTCTTCTCACTCTTCCAGGCCAGGCACTAAATTTGTGAATGAAGAAGCTTTCAAACGACTCCAGCCAGAGCTACCATCTGAATGCTTCCAAGACAGAGACCCCCAAGTGAGAATCAGTGGACAAATCTCCATCCATCCTCATAACCATAGGGGTTAATATTAAAATTATTGTTGCTTTAAGCACCTAAGTTGTTACAGTTTGCAATGCAGTCATAGCTAAGCAGAGTAGAAATCAGGACAAAATAAGATTTTAAAGTAAGTGTCATTACCCCTGGTAATTTCATGTAGTGTATTCTTGTGGTTTGTAATTTGTCCATAAAAACATATTCATTGTTCCTCCTTCAACCCATCAAACTTGCTTTCAGAACTGTCATTGGAACAGAAGGTTTGTATAACTAATAGCTTAATTTGGTTCCTTTCCCAGGGATATTTTTATGAGTTTAACCTTAAATTTTGTTTAACCTTAAACAAAAAAAGGTTTAGTTCTAATGACAGACACTGGTCAGTGGAGGGGGTGGGATAGTATTTGAACTAACTTTAAGGTCTGTTTCTTTATATAGAAACACTCAACTCCTATTCCGTGTGATTTCAGTGGGACTGTCAATTTTAGTAGACCACAGGAATGGGCGTATGATCCAGACTAGGTTACTGAAACTTGTCTCTCAGGAAAGGGTGGGTGGTCCAAGTGGTCGGTATATAACCCAAGCAGATCAGTCGGGGTCCTTTCTTTAAATTCACGTAGATGCACAAGAAGAAAAAAAGCTCTTCTTTCTCCTTCTGGAGATATTAAATTGATATAAGGTAAGTCTGAATTATCTGACCGCCATCAACTAAGCTACATGGAAGAAACATATAGGAAGGAAAAAGACAACACTTGGAATTGGCACTAAAATATAAAGAGTCCTGATGACATAATTTGCACTTCTGGATTCAGCTATGCTGAAGCCTTGGCCCTCTGATATCCAAACTTCATAAATTATTACTCTCTTTTCCCTTTTTAAGCTATTTTCAGTTTCTGTCATTGTGCCCAGTAAAAGTCTAGATTTCTACATTGCAGCACCTAATCACATCAGGGAGACTCAACATTTTTTTCTTTTTAAATTTTTGATGAAACACATGCAGATGGATGATTTTTCACACACTACTTGAAGGCAGTGACATTGATTGGGTAACTTTCAGCTTAAGCCAGTTTTATGTCATTACTACTTCAATTCCACACACTTCTGTGCCACCCAGGAAAATATATTTCAATAAAAGAATATGGGAACACTCTGAGATGCAGGGAATGAGCTTGCATCTGCTCTAATTTAGGAAAAAAGAACACCATTCATAAATTCATGTATTTTATTAACAAATTCTCTGAGATACACAGGCTAATAGATCTCTCCACACAAGAGTATTTGAGATCTGTGCTCATTGTAGGGTGACCCAGGTGCCAGGACTGGCAGCAATTTCTGTTCTGGACACAGGTCATGCAGTTCTAAGGGAATCTGAGGCTTTGACCCAATCTGCTATAAAGCAGGGAATTTAATTAAGATTGCCTTTAGTAGCTCTTTTTTCATAAGCTCTCTTAAAAAACTGAATTTTTAAGTTTGGTTCAATTTCATCAAAGTTATACATGAATGAGATTTATTCTACAACACATTGTTTGATGGCAGTTTCCCCCAAACCACTTTCTGTACTCCCCATTTTTTAAACACTTTGTAAACATTCTTCTGTGTCTTTAATATGTAGATCTCAAAATAATCAACTTGTTTTTTCTTGTATAGGTAGCACTTATTGACTCCTCATTACTAAACAGGAGGATTTAGCACTCTTCCAAACACCTCTGACATAACCAAACACACACAAATACTCTGTCATACACATACATACATTCCTATCTTCCACTGTCCTCCGTATATTTATTGTAGTTACACTTACTGATGACTCTGTGAACACTATTTATAGCTGAGCTCTGTAATAGACTGTGATGTCTTTTCTTTTCTTGAACATATTTATTTCTCTAGAATTATAGTTTTCTCATGTTATTCTTCCTTTGTTTAGTTTTTATTTATGTAGACTAATTTATCCCCGAGTTCTCTTCCAGTTGTGTAAGAATGATGTGGTATATTGGGTTACAGTAAATATTCTATCAATTTCATTCCCTAAAGTTTCACTTCCAGAGTCTTCTCACCAACTCTAGTCTGGTACATTTGCTCTCCTGCCATTTTTCTAGTACTGCAGTCCACGGAAGTCCCTTCACCAGCATCCTGGGATCTCCTTCTCTCTCCTTGTTGGAGTCCCTGTTTCTTGGATTTATCCTGCAGTAGTATCCTGGGAAAGGATGCTTGGCAGGTAAGTTTTGAGACCTGGCATATCCAAAAAATCCTCTCTATCATCCTTGAATATAATTAATTGTTTTGCTGGGGTATAGAATTCTAGGTTGGAAATGAAGTCTTTTCCTTCAGAATTTCGAAGACATTGTTCCATTGCCCTTTAGTTTCCAGTGTGGCTCAAATCCTTGTATAAAACATGGGTGTTTCTCTTTGGAGACTTGTAGGATCTTTTTTTCGCCTCAGTGTTCAGAAATTTTATGATGATATGCCATTGTCTTGCTGCCTGCATCTTATGGTGGGCTCTTCCTTTCTGTGAGCACATGTCCATCTGTTCCTGGAAATTGACCTAAATTATTTTTTGGATAACATTTGTACATTCTGTTTTCACTCTTCTCCCTTTCTGGAATTTCTGTTTCCAGAAAGGCGTGGTAACCTGTATACTCTATTTTATTTCCTCTTCTCCACCCTCCACCCTACCTTTTTTTTGGTTATACTTTCTGCGGACAATCCTCAGATTAATCTCCCAAATCTTATCTTGAGTTTTTCATTTCTTCCGTGCATTTTTAAGAAAGTTCTAGGAATTCTGCTTTATTCTCTGAATATTTACTTCTGTGGTATTCTCTTCTCTTATGATTGTAATATCTTATCTCTGAGGATAATAATTGTTTGTGTGTGAAACTTCCTTCTGTTTCCACAGAATGTTTTCTCCAAGCTTTTCCCTCTCTATTTGGTTTAGACTTTGTCTTTAACATTTGAGTCCTCCTGAAATTCTGGAAAACTTAATTCCATTAAGAGGAAGCTTGTAAAAAGTATAGACTTTGTATCCATGTGTGGGGCATTTTGACTAGTCTTTGCTATTGATTGATTTAATGGGCATTTTCTATTGGAAAATCTCCAAATCAGAACCTCTAATTTATTTTCCTCGGGACTTGTTAGGCATCCTAAAGAAGATTAATCAATCTTTAGGACAACAAAGGCTGGCTCCTACCATAATAGGAAAAGGCATTTAAATGTCTCAAATGTCATTTTAATAACATTACCTTAATCTCCTGGCTTCAATACAGAATCCTTGGCCTTTATTATGTATTTCACCTGCTTCAGATAACAAAACTTCTAGTCTTCTTCTAGGGGTACAAAGACCAGTTGCTTGAAAGATATAAATTTTTAGGTTCAAGATAGTAGAAGAGATGCCTCATTGTAATGTGAATACTTACAAAATGAAGTTACACAGTAGGTACCAAGAAGTCAGGAAGAGTATATTTTTGGCCAAGTCTGGGATTAAAAGAGTAGAATATTATTTGAGCCCTGAAGAACAGGTAGGAAGAAAGGCAAACAAAGGGCATCTAAGATAGATGTGAAACAGGGAGAAAGAATACAGAAACAGTTAAATTCATGTGTTTTTGGTGCACTGTGAGTACAACATTTAGGATGGAGTAGAATAGTTAAGAATGTGATTCATTGCTCTAAAGTCTAGAAAGGTAGGTTGGAACCAGAGAGTAGTTGTCTTCAAATGCCAAGCTAAAGGACTTGTAAGATGCCACTAAATGTTTTTCAGTAGAAAATTACATGATAAAAATGTCATTTAGGGAAATTTATCTGGTAGCAATAAGCAGTGTCTATGGAACCCTGGGGAGAGATAGGTAGATCAATATGTAGGCTGTTTCCCTACCCTGAATTAAAGTGACAAGGGTCTCAAGGAGGGTGATTGTGGAAGAAAAGGAAAGTTGTGAATGGGAGAGTTATTGCAAGGGAAGAATTGGCAGGATTGGGTGAATGATTTCTTATGGGAAGACATAATTCTTCCTGCCTCCTTGCAGAGGAAGGCATCATTCCAGTGAGATACTACCTTTGAGTTATTGTGTGCTGGAAGCTGGGTCAATTCTAGCTAGAGGTTAGTTTGTCCTCCGTTGGTCTAAGGCAGATTAGTGCAAATTAAATTTCATGCCAACCCACTCTAAGCCAGGGACACGTCATTAAGCTTCAGGGTTATCTAGTTGATCACACTAAAAAATCTATCTCCACCATTCCCCTGCTGACAGTTGTGAAAATATTTTAATCACAGCATGAAACCATTTTGCAATATTTCAACAAGGTAATTATGCACTCTCTGAAATGCAATCCTAAAAGAGGCACAGGAGATAAAGTCATTGGTATTTAGTTGGCAAATACTCCAATTTCTAGGTATGATCTTGACAGGGTTACCATAAACCAGGTCAACTCTTTAAATAAGGTCTGCAACAGCTAAGTGAAGGGGAGAGTTAAATAAGCTTGGTGGAAATCTAAAACGCTCATACATATCATGCTTCCTATGCCTATTTAAATATTAAACTCACCATAAAATACTGAATTTACATCCTTCTGTTGGACTAGTAAGACTAGAGCCAATGTGAGTGCAAATCCTGAATTTAGTGAGACAGAAAGGATGGAGGCAAATGTGTGTGTGTTTACCAGGGGATAACTGAAGAATGCAATAGACAAGCAATAGCCTTGATTTTTAAGCTATTTAAGGGATTTAGAAGCTTACTGAGTATTTGTCCTGATGTCCAGAAGTCAGTATTGCAACTTTGTCTGAAACCGATTTGAAAGGATGTGATGTGAAAAAACGTGCGAGTGTGATGTTCTTCTAAAAGTTATACCTTGTGAAGATAAAGGCAAATGATTATCAACTCAAGGATCAAGATACCAAAGCCATCTGTCATGGTCAGGTTCATGTGTCAACTTGGCCAAGTGGTGGTATCTATTTGTCTGGTTGGGCAAGTGCTGGCCTGTCTGTTGTGATGAGGACATTTCATAGAATTAAATCATGATCATGTCAGCTGCATCCACAGCTGATTCCATTTGTAATCAGCCAAGGGGAGTGTCGACTGCAATGAGTGATGCTCAGTCAAATCACTGGAAGCCTTTTAAGGAGGATTCAGAAGAGACAGGCTCTCTTCCTGTTCGGCCGGCAAGCCTCTCCTGTGGAGTTCGTCCAGACCCTCCATCAGAATCATCGGCTTCACAGCCTGCCCTGCAGATTTTGGACTCTGCATTCCCGTGGTCATGTGAGACATTTTTATAAATTTATATTTGCGAGTGTTCCCTATTGATTCTGTTTATCTAGAGAACCCTAACTAATACACTATCTATTAAAAAGGAAGAGAAAATAAGAACTGTCTGAAGAGGAAGTCACCTTGACCAGATGAAGCTTTCATATAGGTGTGTTTTTCCTTTCGCATAAGATAGATGGGGGTGGTCTCCCAGGCATGCAGGCAAGTATTTGTGGACAAATTTATTTAGCTTCTGAATGAGTGTAAATAGTTTATTAGAGTCAATATAGCTGGAATTCTTCATTTTTCTTCCCCCAAATAGCTCTTTCTTTGATTTTGTCATCTCATCAAATGGAATTCTATTCATCTAGTTGCTCAGGCCAAAAATTGTGAGATTGCTCCTAATTTCTCCTTTTTTTCCCTCACATCTCATATTCATTCCATCAACAAATCCTGTTGGTTTTCTTCTCAAATTCATGCAAAATATGATCCCTTCTTACCACCTCCAAAGCACCTTATCTGACCCATCAGACTAAATGATAGCCTTCTGGAGCTATAGCCTCCCAAGTAGTCTTCTCCTCTTGCTCCTGCAGTCTAATCTTTATGCACCTTATATAAAATAGCTGCCACCAACAGTATTTTACCTCTCTGTAGCTTCTTCCTAGCACTTAGCACTTGAAATAGATTGTGCATATGTATTTTGTACAATTTTTTAGTCTATCTCTCCCTACTAGAATACAAACTCATGAGAGCAGGGACTTTGGTTTGTTCCCTAACATATTTCCAGTGTCTTGAACAATGTCTGGCACACTAAAAAAATGGTGCTCAATGAATTTCACTTGACTAAATAAATGGGCCGATGCATCTATTTGTGCACTTCGTTACTCTATGCAATACCTCTCCTCTTCTGTCTCAGTTGGTGCCTTTTGGCATAAAAGGACCATTAGGAAGAAATCAGGAGCCTACTGTATTCCAGAGGCTTGTTTTTCTTATGAAAAACAAGATAGGAGGTTCTGGTTCTAGTTGGGAGTAAAAAAAGATATAAAGCAATGAAAATAAAGGTATAAGAATGCATAAATGTCAAAGAAGAAATATTATGTACTTGGCCTTCAGGGAAAGTCTATTATTGTAGGTTAAGGAAGACTTTCCAAAAGTGGAACCTGGATGGAAGAAGGAGCTCATATGGGTTAAAGATATTAAAGTTAATAAAAAATGTCATCCCTTATGTCCTTTCCTAGGCTACTAGAAAAGGGTTCCAGGTCATGGTTATATAGGGAGAATTCTCAGGTTCAAGACAGCTTTCCCAAATTGAAAAAGATAAATACTACCAAGTGTGTATCATTTATACAAATTTGGAAGCTGGTGGTAAGCATATTGTTTTCTGTGTCACACATTAGATTTTTTTTGTATGTGTGTGCTGTATGCCTGGGGTCACATTTCACTTTTTTTCCATGTGTGTATCCTGTTATTGCAGCACCATTTGTTGAATTTTTGCTTGTTTCTTTTTTTTTTTGCTTTTTTGTTTGTTTTTGGAAAGTACATGGGCTGGAAATCGAACCCGGGTCTTCTGCATGGCAGGCGAGAATTATGCCACTGAACTACCCTTGTACTCCCAAGATTTTATACTCCTGTTGGCCGATTTCTAAGTAAACCCCAGGAAAAGAATCTTCCTTCCCACATTCTATTTGAAGAAAAAAATTCTGTGTAAATGCAGTAATGGAAATAAGCTTTCATTGCATCTAATTCAAAGTTTAAAAATCCTTAATGTTTATAGAGTACATTCACTTTTATCTTATATAAACATGGAGAATTCAATGGACCTTGGTTTTCTCAGAAGAGAAACAGTACAAACCACTAGCTTGGTATCCAGCCATCCTTTTCTTTAAACAAAAGCTTCAAAAATTAGCAGTACTTGAATCAGTACAACTGTACAAGAGTACAGGACTAAACATTTGAAATCACAATAAATTATAAATATACCTGCATATAACTATAAATCTACATGGTAGCTTTCTATACAAAACTTGAAATTATTGGAGATATTTATTTGTATAGGACAAGAACCAATAGAACTTCTTATGCTTAGAGATTAAATTATATTATAGGTGGCATTTTGTCTTTTTTCAACTTTGAAGTTCTACAGTTAGCACTGTTTTTGGCTTATGGGAGATTCTCAATAAATAATGGTGCAATTGAATAAAAGTAGATGTGCTTCTTTAAGTCACAAAATAAAGAGGGATTTTTTTTTGGCTTGCCTAGTACATATTATTGAGAGGGTAATACCATTATTTCTGATTTATAAGTGAGAAAACAGCACGTGCTGGATTGAAAGGTTGTATGTACCCTAGAAAAGCCATGTTTTAATCAAAATCCCTTTTTGTAGCAGCAGAATAATCCCTATTCAATATTGTATGTAATTAGATCATCTCCCTGGAGATGTAACACAATCAAGAGTGTTGTTAAACTGGATTAGGGGAGATGCGTCTCCACTCATTTGGGTGGGTCTTGATTGGTTTACTGGAGTCCTATAAAAGAGGAAACATTTTGGAGAATGAGAGAGATAGAGAGAGCAGAGAAGAACGACATGGCCATGAGGAGCAGAGAGCCCACAAGCCAGTGACCTTTGGAGATGAAGAAGGAAAATGCCTCCTTGGGAGCCTCATGAAACAGGAAGCCAGGAGAGAAAGTTAGGAGATGATGCCTTGCTTGCCACATGCCCTTCCAGCTGAGAGAGAAACTGTGACTGTGTTCGCCATGTGCCTTCTCACTTGAGAGAGAAACCCTGACCTTCATCAGCCTTCTTGAACCAAGGTATCTTTCCTTGGATGCTTTTGATTGGACATTTCTATAGACTTGTCATACTTGGGACATTTTCTTGGTCTTAGAACTGTAAACTAGCAACTTACTGAATTCCCCTTTTTAAAAGCCATTCCGTTTCTGGTATATTGCATTCCAGCAACTAGCA
Source organism: Myrmecophaga tridactyla (assembly GCA_004026745.1). Classification (NCBI taxonomy): domain Eukaryota; kingdom Metazoa; phylum Chordata; class Mammalia; order Pilosa; family Myrmecophagidae; genus Myrmecophaga; species Myrmecophaga tridactyla. Next base: position 3,115 of record PVIY010038634.1, on the reverse strand, counting down.
AACTAGAACACAGCAGCATAATGAAAGAAATATCAGAATTCACACAGACCATCAACAAATCAACCACTGCATCAAATATGGGGAGCTTTTCATTCAGAATATCTAGTAATACTTGTCCTCCCTCATACTTGGGTCCTGTGGGATAATAAATTTAGCCCCATTTCACAGACCCAGAAAATGAGACCCTAAGTAATAATTACTTGCCTGAGGACAGACTGGTAATTAATGGGGGCAAACAGCTGCAGCATTATTCTTCTGATATGAATTTCTGTCAACCCTCAGTTGGATCACATCTCAGCTTTAGACAACTGACATTTCTCCTTTCATTCCCTCTTCTCTTTTTCATTCTTCCTACCAATTAGGATTCTGTATTCCCTGAGGATGTGGGCTGCACATTATTTCTTTCTTATTCCTACACATAAACTGAGCAAAAGTAAATATTGTGGCTGCCCTCAAACTTTCCCCAAGTGAGGATCCATTAAAAAGTGGATGCCATTATAAAGATAACCTATTTGTATGTTTAGAACTCTACATTACACTGGCCAAAAGATGCATCTTTAAATACAGAAAAGTTACTTTTACAGTCAAACATAAGAATATGTCTAGCATAATGGAAAGAGAATATTACATAGATTTCATCTCATGTCATTTCAGCAACTGGTTTCAAGCCCTGTCTGCCATCCAATGGCCAGTGGGTGGAATTAAAATAGCCTTTTCTTCTGTGTGTGCTGCAGAAGGAAAGAGCTGCAGCTGCAGTTGAATGTTCATGGAGAAGAGTCCCTTATGTTTACTCCCTTAACTGGTTGATTCTTGTTTATTGTCTTCTCTTTATTTCTGAATCCCAATTCTAAGAGCCAAAATGCAACACCCACCCTGTTCCTCCTCCTTCCCAAATTGGGTTTTTGTCCAATGTAGCAGTCATTAACCCCCAGGCCGCCCCCTTCAATGAAGAGACTGAAAGAATTCTAATAAGGTAATGTCAATAGCAACAAACAAGTGGGCTCCAACCAATCCTGAGCCTGTGATTTTTTTATTCAGGCAGAATTGAGTTGAAAGACTCTTCTTTCAATTGTCATTTTGTGAGAGGGTGGAAAAAAATAAATTGCTTTTGGTTTTAGAAATACAGTATAAAATAAAAGAATACTTCTAGCCTACTCTCTTGCCACCTGTTTTCTCCACACTCTTTTAAAAATGGATATTGGCTTATGTAATCTAGTCTCTTCTGGTAGATGAAGTCTAAATTGATTTACCCAGGCTCCAAGCCCCTTCTGACCTGTACTCTCCCTGCCTTCCCAGCCTAATTTCGCACAGCATCCCCTGTGCTCCAGTGATGTTATTGGCAGCACAGCTCTCCAAAGGTGCCTCTTTTTCTATGTATAGCTTCTTCTACTCTTCTTCTACGATAGCTTCTTCTTTGCCTTTGTAAATGCTGTTCCCTTAGAGTAGAATACTTCACCTTCTCTAACACTCAACTCCAGTGCTTCCCCCTCTGAGAAGCCTACCTGTTCACTCCAAGAAGAAACAAATACCTTCTCAGGGATGGCACAGCATCTTGCATATCTTCAGTATAGCACTTAAAACTTTGCTGGTATTTGATGATGTGTCTGTTTCCCCTGCTGGAAATTAGAGACTTGTCTACTTGTCTCATTAGATACCTTGGCCAGCATACTTCAGTAATGTCTTTTACTGAATGAACAAAAGTGAATGATTTCCTGTAGCCTAATTCTTTAAAAAGAGCAGGAAAAACTAACACTGGACATCTCATAGCCAAAAAATATGAAAGACGGTGGTGCAATGGTGGCTCAGTGGCAGAATTTTCACCTGCCGTGTCAGAGACCTGGGTTCGATTCCTGGAGCCTGCCCGTGTTAAAAAAAGGAAAGAAAAAAAAACAGGAAAAAATTACTTATTAGAAAATTAAATAAATAAATAGATAAATAATATAGAAGATGCTGATAAAATCTTAATCATTTTAGTAAAACTTCTGGAGTGATGGCATCAGTGACACCATTGACAGATATTTCTGGAGGGTCTGCTATTTACCTGTTGGTTAATTTTGTACTTCAGAAATCTATAGACTCAGACTTTTAAGAATGTATAAGATTAAAATAAAATAACTAGAATGTATAAGATTAAGATTGTAGCAGGAAGTCAGGTGAGTGCGTTACTGAAACAGTTTTCTGATTTCTGAGAGATGTACCTTTTACAATAGAAGCTTCAAGCAAAAATAATTTCCTTGCTCAGTTATATGGTTTCAGTGTTGAATTGGCTACTTGTGCTCCTGAGGCTATTGCTCAATTATACTAACCTACTCAGTAGGCTCAAATTGACTTGCGCTTGCCTGAAACAAATTTCATTACCTTCTCAGACTCTGGTATCATTTCAGCAATTCGGGAAGCATTAGTAATAAGCACTGCCTGGTTTTGCCTTGGCCCAGACAAATTCCTTTTAGGGCAAAGTCTTTTGGATAATTTGCAGTTTCTTTCATATAGTGTTAGAACTGGAAAGGGTTGATTGTGGTCATCTTTGCTCAATGTCCTCAGTTTAAAGATGGGGTTTCTGAGTCCAACGTGAGTCAAGTAACCTGCCGAGGGTCACGGAGGCAGCCAGTGGAGAAACAGGGTTTAGAGCTCTGGTTTGCTAGTTATTAGGCCAGCGTTATGTTCACTGCCCCATGCTGCCTCTCACAAATGAGTTATGACTTTATCTATTCAATCTAGGGCAGTGCAAGTATATGCAGCCATGTGTACATTAAAGGCTTTCAAATCACATCTTCAAAATTGAAGTTAGTTTAAGCGCAGGCTTTGAATTTATTCACCATTTAGGAAAATAGATGTATGTGATATTCTCAACCCACTGAACCATAATCTTCCTACAAAATACTAATGAAATACACAGTGTGATCCAGCTTCTCATTTCTATCCTCACCCCGTGAACCCTCAGCCATCTGCAGCTCTCCATTTGCAGGCAGTGACATGCATACAGCCCTTTCCAAATAACCTTCATTGGAGAATGTGCAAGACAAAGACCCCTTCTCCATGGGAGCATCAACAAAAGGACTGAAGAATAAGAATCCATTCCACCGAAGAGCTGAAACCAAATGAAAAAAAAAAAAAA
>PVIY010038633.1:0-23758 GCA_004026745.1 Myrmecophaga tridactyla | reverse complement strand
ATTTTGAGTAGGGAAATAGAGGGAATAGGGATTGGTGGTTAAAATGGAATCAGGTTATGGGAGGAGAAAGAAATGGGAAGAAGAAAAGGCAGAAAATTATAATAGAAAAAAGAAGCGAGTATAGTATATAATGTCAAATGATTTAATAGGCCTTTAGTGAAATCTCTGTTGCATGGTTTACCCAACCATGTGAAGAGAGTGAAGACACCAGATTTGTCTAATTTTGGAAGTAGTTATCCATCTTAAGAGTTTGGATGTTGAGGCTGGGGAGCAAATGAATAAATAATGGTGCATATAGAGTACAGTATTCTTATCTCTGTAATTTTACTGCAGATGTGAAGTTCAGTACTGTGCAATCTATCACTCAGTGAAACATTGCTGTAATTTAAATCTATTCTGATATCCTTAGTTTATAAGAGTTGCACAAAAAACAAGTGCCAGGTTTATGTCATGTATATTACTTAATGTGTAAGGGTCAGTTTAGGATTTTTTTTTCAACTTTTAAAAATTATATTAGAAACTGAATAAGACAAATAGTTTGAAAGTTTTTCTTTTACTATAGTTTAGCATTCTTAAATGGATTTTCATTGCTCAAAGGGCTATAACTGCCTTTATTTTATATTTTTAAGTGAATTAAAGCTCATTTTATAAATATAATTATGGGTTTCCTCTCATCAACTCATCAATGGGTGGGTATAAGAATACTTTCTTCTATTATTAATTTACCCTCCCTCTCCCCTTTCTCCCCTAACAACTAATAAAAAGAAAGAAATATTTTTAACAACATATTTTAGCATTTCCCAAATGTAAAAAGGTATCATGTTGAGTCAGCTTGGAAACTATTTATGTTATATTTCCCTCTTAAAAATTCTAAATTCTAAAGTCACTGAGAAGTTGTGCAAAATTTCTTATATTTTCTTGTCTTTACACAGTGCTGCTAGCTCCCTTGCAACAAGAAATTGACTTGTTTTTCTTTTCAAAGTCATTTAAGGTTTGAGGTCATCTAGTTGTTCAATTAATAGCAAACTTTGGCCTTGATTTGAGTATCTTTTTTTTTTCAAACATTTAGGGCCCAAATAATAAACTGCTGTTAAGATCATTTTCTCAGCTCGTAAATTAAGATCAAAATTCTCAATAATTAAAATCATTGCTAATAAAGGGCAGGTAAAACAACAACAGGGCAGGCCACGGTGGCTCAGTGGCAGAGTTCTCACCTCCCATGCTGGAGACCCGGGTTCGATTCCCGGTGCCTGCCCATGTGAAGAAAAACAAAAAAAAGAAAAAAAAAAAAGAAAAAAACAACAACAAACAAACGCATAAAAAGGTGACCTGGCATGCTGACATTTCAAGGGTCTATGAAAAAAGCTAATAGCTTCACTCAAATTATTGCACTTTGCCCTCTTTTATAGTCATATTTCTTTTCCCTCAACTATCAAAATATCCCTTATAGATTGTCATGTATAGAATTAATGCACACCTTTAATTAATTGACTGAAACTCCACAATTCTTATTTCTAAATCAAAGGACTGTTATTATTTTTTATAAATAGAGTTATAACCAGGTTTTTATTCTCATATGAACCATATTAGATCATTCCTGTAGGATAGGGCTTCACTCAATTTTATTGTGAGTTTAGGAATCTAAAAGAGTTGATAGTTGAAATTTCAGAAATTTGCACTGAAAAGAACAGTTTGCTTTGTTTTTTCAAGTACAAATAAATAAAAGTTTTTATTCAATACTTTTAAAATGACTTTTTTCTGGTTACGTTCTGAAAAGCGTGGTGCTTTTTTATGTCGTATAAAACATACCCAACACTTTTTTTTAGGGTAAGAATGTGAATGATAACATGCATTTATTTTGAAACATAATTTTTGCAATGTGTGTTCTAAATATATGTCTATGTATATATTTTTGCTTTAGGAGTTCAAGATCCCCAGCATGAGAGAATTATTACTGTGTCTACTAATGGAAGTATTCACAGCCCGAGGTTCCCTCATACTTATCCAAGAAATATGGTATTGGTCTGGAAATTAGTAGCAGTAGAGGAGAATGTATGGATACAGCTTACATTTGATGAAAGATTTGGGCTTGAAGACCCAGAAGATGACATATGCAAGTAAGTTACACTGGCAATTGCGAGTATGATTTTAAAAAACCTGACATAGTCTGTCATGTTCCTTCATTGTGATGATGAGATTTTAAATGCCATCTTTTCTTGTTCTGTTAATGCTTTTCTGATGATCTAAGACATTTACAACTTTAGAAAAGTTATCTTTCATTTCAAAACTTCATTTAAAATCAGAGGACATATCCCTACACATATATAATCATTATTTTCTACCTACTTTTGAAATAATATGAGGTAAAGCCATTAAAATGAAGTAAAACCACTTAAAATAAGGAATAGAATCAAACAATGAAAGCCAAATGAGAGAATCAATTTCTGCAAGAAACCTAGGTTATGATTACTGGTAACGATTTTATATTTGAGTTTCTTTGACAGCCAAGCCAGTAAAAAACACAAGTTGTTAAAAAAAATTGTATGCATGGATATATAGTACATAGCTATACACATGTGAATATATATATATATATATATACACAAAAGACTAAGAAGTTTGAATATTTCATCATAAAGAAGAAATACAGTTCTGAAGCCAGAATTAGAAATTTAGACTAACATTATGACCTGCCAGGTAGCAATTCATCATAATTCTTCTAGAAGCATTCATGAACCAAAGTCAGCTGGAGTATTTCACCCACGCAAAAGACCACCTACTGTATGTCATACAAATATTACTCTTTAAATCCCATGCGAATGCACTTGTCAAGGTTGGGTGGTCTTCTTGAAGATTTTTCACTTCAGTGGCATTTGTATATCATGAAAATATTTTACTTGAGCTTCTTTGCAGGGTTCTTTATTTTCTCTTTGATATACAAGTTAAAAGAGAAGTCTCATTTTATGGTATATTATAGATAAATATTTCAGTTCAGATGAAATAAACACTGTACTTGCTGTCATCACAATTTCTATCTTTAACTTTTACATAGTTACATATTTGACACATTTCTTCTTTTTGTGACTGCATTTTTCTGTTTCCTGCCCTTACATGTATAATATTAAACTTTGAAAACTAGACGCTCTCTTGGCTATCTTTTCTTTAGAGCCTGTTATTCAACCCTTCATGTCATAGGTAAGGAGAATAAGATCAGAGACGTGAGGTAGCAGCTTTGTATCTCATTCATTTTTTGTGCCTAACCAAATATTAAAAACCTATTTTTCCTATTACATATGTAGGTGGTGTTTACGTTATGTTATGTGGTATCTCGTCTCCTTTTCATAAGCAGGCTTCTATAATCTTGTCAAGAATTGTGAAGGGTCTGAGATTTTGCTGTACTTGCAAAGTATTGTAAGTTAGTTTACCAGTTTCATGCATGCAGGCAGAGGACAGGAGTCTACTGGATCAGAGACAAAGGAGTGTATTACAACAGGAGCAGTAGCTAGAGTATTAGCATATTCTTGTGCCTATTCTTCCAGCTCTAATGAGGCAATGCCAGGAGAACCAGATGACATCTACACTCTTAGTGAGTATGTTACAGATAGGAGGCATTATATGTATTTATGTATGTATATATTTATGTGTGTGTGTGTGTGAATAATATGTATGTACAGGTTAATAACAGAAAATAAACCTAGCATGCTTGTGACTCAATTTAAGAAAAATGCTACTTTCAGTAATTCTGAACGGCCCTTGTCCTGCCCCTATCACGCTCCTCTCTGGCTACACCTCCTTCGATCCTGGCTACATCTCTTCTTGTCTCTGCAAATATAGTCAATATCCTGAATTTTGTTGCTGCTTTCCTGCTTTTTAACTATAATTTCCCCACATATACTCATATGTTTCTGTACAGTAAATTATTTTACCAGTTTTGAAATGTATACGAGTAGAATCATACTCGATCTTTTCTTTTGTGACTTGATGTGTATTTTAAAAGAAGTAAAACTAAGCCGTATTGTATTTTTAAGGTTCATTCATGTCGATGCAAGTGGCTTAGTTCATTTGTTTTCGTTGATGTATAGTATTCAATAGTATGAATAGCCAACCTTTTTTTGTCTGTTTATTGTTGCTGAGTTTAGGTTTGTTTCCAGGACTCCTTGTGTGAAAGTACAATAAAAAAGTCATTGAGTATATAACGAGGAATTGTATTGCTGTCTTGCGATATTCACATCTTCAACCTACTTGGTAGAATTAAGTCATTTTTAAAAGTGGTTGGCCAGTTTATACTTCTGCCAACAGCATATAAGAATTTATATTGCACCATATTCTCACCAGTCTCTGGGTTTGTCATTCTTTTAATTTTTGTGCCTTACTATTAATTTTAATTTGTTTTTCCTGATTAGTAATGAAATTGAGAAATTTTCATACTATTTTTGGTCACTCATACTTTCTTTTCTGTGAAATACCTCTTTATGTCTTTTGCCCAGTGTTTATTGGACTATTTGTCTTTTTTAACTTGCTTTTCATATTTAAGTCTTCGATCCACCTGAAATGTGTTTGTTTCTTTGTTTTCTATAGTATGAAGTTTGTGTTTAAGGTATCAGATAGTATCCCAGCATTCTTTATAGAATGGTCATCCTTTCTCCCAAAGATGGGCAATGATGTAAGTTGTAATTCAGGTTTTGTGTATGATTTGGTCTGTTTCTGACCTCTCTGTTGTGTTCCTTTGGACAAGTGTGTTTATCTGTGAACCAAAATGATACTGTCTTAATTACTATAGCATTATAAAAGTTACATTGTAAGGGAGGTCTCACCTCATTTTCTTTTTCCTTGTGAGTGTCCCAGCTATTTTACTTTTTAATATATTTTTAAGAAACAGGTTGTCAAGTTCCTTGAAAAAATCCTGTAATTTTTTTTATTGCAGTAGCACTGAATTGATAGATTTTTTTAAAGAGAATTGACATTTTTTGATAATGAGTCTTTATATCTTTTTGCACTTTAGATCTCCATGTACTTGGGTCTTTAATGTCTGTACAATTTAAACATTTTCTTCTTAAGATATCACATACCTTTTACTTAGATTAATTTCTGTATTCTTTATAGACTTTATAGTTACGATCGCTGTTGAAAACTGTATTTTCTAGTTATATATTGCTGGTATATACAAATGCAATCAATTTTAAAATATTGCTCTTATATCTGGCAAGCAAAATATTTTATTAATTTTAATAATTGGTCTGGAAATTATTTTGGATTTATGCAAAAATAATAAGGTTTGTAAAAAAAGATTTGGTTCTTTCTTTCAACTCTAATTTTTCCTTTCCATCTCTTATTATGCTGTTGATTGTATTAATAGGTATCTCTGTCTTATTCCTGATTTTAGGGGGTTGCTTATTTAAAAAAAACACATTTATATTTGGAATAACCAGATTCCCACAATGTTGCAACGTTAGTACAGATTATTTCTATATAATCTTCACCTGGGTTCCTCTACTGTTAACAATTTATACAACTGTGGCACATTTGAAAATAACATTTGTACAATGCTGTTAATTAAATTCCTGGTTTTATTGGGATGTCATCAGTTTTCCACCAACATCCTTTTTCTGCTCCAGAATATCTTTACAGAATAACCATATTGCATTCATTTGTGTTCTTTCCTTAATCTCCTCCAATTTGCGACAGTTTTTCTCTTTCCTTTTATTTCATGACATGTTTTAAGAGTATCGGTCCAGTGTTTTGTACAATGTCTCAATTTGGATTTATCTGTTTTCTTATGGTGAAACTGGGGTAAGGGGTTTGGAGGAAGAATTTCAATAGACGATATGACATTCTGGTTGTATCACATCAGGGAGTACATGCTATCTACACTGTTTGTCACTGATGATGTTAATTTTGGTGGCATAAAGGGTTAGATTTGGTGTGGGAGAACGTAAACTACCGGATCTGTTTCTTCCTTTAAGCATTCATGCCCCTCATCCTCAATTATGTCTGTAACAGTATTTTGGAAGTTTTAGCTACATCCATTTTGAAGCTATTTAACAATTCCATCTCTATAAATGAAAACACGGAGGCAAGAGTGCAATGCTGGACATAACATCATATATTTGATCCATTAGGCGACCTAGAATTTTATCTAGTCCCATTTTCTTGTGCAATAAAGTTTTACCAATTTAGAAATATTTCTGTAAATCTCTTCTGGTATTTAAAAGAATTAGTTCTTGCACTTTCTTCCTTCACAATTAAGAAAAATGTTAAGCCTATACAAAACAGGACAACAAACAGTTGTCAATCTTTCACCTTGATTTACCAATTATTGCTATTTTGCCACATTTCTGTTTCTACTTTTTACATTTGAAAATAAGTTACAGATATTATGGTACTTCATACCTCAACACACATTGCCTAAGAGCAAGGTCATTTCTTACATAATTACAATACAAAGACATTTGGCATTAATACAAAACTATTACTTATTATATAGTTGATTTTCAGATGTTTCCATTGATCTCCAAATGTCCTTATATATATATATATATATCACTTTGCTCTTTCCTTTCTATTTGTTTTTGATTTAGCATTCATCATACATTACATATTACATTTGATTCTTATAACTCTTTGCTATCCCTGCCTTTTTTTATGACATGGCTTTCAGTATGATAACATGAATATTTTGGAACAGGCCAGGCCAGTTGTTTTGCACAGTAGCTGACAATATCAATTTTGTCTATGATTTCATAAGTAGGTCCTGCCTAAGTAGTTTGGTCAGAATGCCCCAAAAGTGGTGAGTTATTCGGATTGTGCATAATGTCAGTTTGTTGCATTATCAGTGACATGAATTGATCAGTGTCCACAAGATTTCTTTGATACAACTGTATTTTTCCTCCCACGTTTTAATTAAGTAATTTATGGAACTATACTTCGAAATTTCATGAATCTTGTTCCCTGACATCCATCAATTGTTTTAGCATCCATTGATGTGTCTTGCTTTTTAAGTCAGTTTTGTTGGCATTTGTCTATTTCGTCTAGGTTTTTGATGAATGTGCTTCGTAAGGTTTTTTACAGAATGTGCTTTTAATATATTTATTAAGTACTTAATATATTTATTAAGTATTTAATATAAATAATAACATATATTAATAATATTTAATAATAATATACAAAAGAATGTACTTAATATATTCCTAAATTCATTATTCCCTATTTCATTCCTAAAGTTGTTTTGTGCTCCTCTCAGTTTTGTTTTGTTGCTTTCCTTTTTTCTCTTGCTAAGTCTTGTCCATGTTTTGTCAGTTATTCTTTTCAAATAAACAAATTTTGGCTATGTTATGACTGTTAAGGAATAATATTTCTGAAACATAAAATCATGAGTCTCATAGAGCGATATCAAGTGCACATGTATTAAAGATTCTGATTGCTTATTAATGAGGAAACCAGTCACTTGTTAGAACCAGTTCACAGAACAATCCAAAGAGTAGACACATTTATAACTTAGGAATATTGAAATAAATGTGCAAATAGAAGCAAACCTGGCTTCTTCCATAGTGAAGGGGAAGTAGGGAAAGCCAATTGAAACTCCCTGGGAAGCCATTTATTTGCATATCTGTAAATTAGGATTATTTTGCACATTTTATGAGATGTAAAATAGGTGAAAGAAGAGGAAACCTATGTAGCCCCCATACAATTGGAATCAGGTGATATGGAAGCCTGTGCTCTAAACTGTGCATAATTTTCCATGAAGACCAATTTTTTTCTCTCCATGGCTAACCTCTCTCTATATATATGTACCTTTTTGATTCCTGTTGTTATATTAATTGTTTACCTCATTCTGTTTTATTATAAATTTCTTTCTAACTTCTAATGCTGAATATCAGTTTTTAATTTTTCAGTTTTAAATAGTCACACGAATTTCACAAATTCTATTTTTGATGCATCCCACTGGTTTTAATAATGAAGTATTTTAATTATAGTCCACTTCAAAATTTTCATAGTTTCCATTAATTTCTTGTTTAAAATTATATCAACACATATTTTTCAATTTCCATATATGTGTATATGTGGGTTTTTTTTTTTTTTTCGCATGGGCAGGCACCGGGAATCGAACCCAGGTCTTCAGCATGGCAGGCGAGAACTCTGCCTGCTGAGCCACCGTGGCCCACCCTGTATGTATTTTTAAATATTTTTATTATATTTTATTTCTCATTAATTGTATTTGGATAAAGAATATGGCCTGTCAGGTATTGTTTGAAATCTCTTAAGATGTCCTTCTTTTGCTTCTTATTTTTAAATGTTCCAGAAGTTCTTGAAAACAAATTATGTTCACTTGTGGAGTACAGTAATCTGTATCTGTCCATTAAATTAATTTTGGTACTTCAAAATTTCTTTCTTGAATTGTTTTGCTTCTTCTTAAAGGACAGCCTTTTAAAATTTCTTAAAGAAAATTCTGTTGGTAGTAAATGCTCAGTTCCTGGGCTTGGAAATTTCTTTATTTCATCTCCATTCTTAAAAATTAGTTGGACAGGATATAGAATTTTCAGATGTGTTTTATTTTTTTCTCACTTGAAGATACCATTCCACTTTTTTCAGGCTATTAATGAGTCAGTTGTGTATCAATTGGTGAGTGGTAGATTTTACAAAAATAGATGTATGGGTGGAGGAGCAAAGGGGAAGGACAGAGTTATCTGACTTCTCCTGCAGCTTATTAAAACCCTATTCCTTGAGCAGGTCATAGTGGCTCAGCAGGCAGAGTTCTCGCCTGCCATGCTAGAGACCCGGGTTGGATTTCCGGTGCCTGCCCATGCGAAAAAGCAAAGCAAAGTAAAACCTTATGCCTCCCCTACACTGGGGAGGGGCTCCAGAATTCACATAAGTCTTGATTTCTTACCTTTTTTTTTGTCTTCCAAGGAATTCTCTGATTTTCTGTTGTTCCAGTATTACATTAAAAATAATGCTTTTTCTTTCAATCATTTATCCAGCAAGTTTAGTTGGAATGTACCAAGAGGTCTTTTTTTTTCCTGCTTACCTTTCTCTACCACATGACTGAATCTAGACGCTTGTCAGGCAAAATAAAGTTTTTGCTAACAAGGCTTGGTACTCTTAAGTTCAAGTTTAAACTTGGTTTAAGAAAACAGCAAAATCAATTTCCATGACTAATTGAGTGCTCGGGAACTAAAATACAAATAGGATCCCATAAATGCATTTTAAATGAACTGCACTGTTTTTAATATTTTCTCAAGTCTGAAACTTCTAAAAAGGAAAGTCTAAAAAATCTGAATCGAGAATTTAGCTGTATCTTTAAAAGAGGACAGGCTCGGGAGAGATGTGTCACTTATTTCCCCATAGTCCTACTTTCCTTCCTAAATCATCTTTTATAAAGAAACAGAAGGATTGAGTTGCATGTTTACGCCGTTGAATATTGATATCATGACAAAGAGCAAAACAAATCATATACAAATTAGATTTTATTGCCTTCTTAGCCAGACAAGGATATGCAGCCGTGTGACAAAAGTTATTGCAGTAGCTTGGGAGAGGAAGCCCAACTGTGTGTGCGTTATATAAAGAATTTTATTGTATATAATAAGTATTTTACCAAGGGAAGAGACAGCAATTGGAAAAGGAGATGCTAATCAACTTGTACAATTTAAAACAGTGTCTCTAACTCACCAAAGCACCTGTGTTTCTTTTGGAAAAAGTGCTATATAATCAGTTCAGTTCGGAAACATTTCAGTGGTTTATAGGACTGCTAAATACACTAAATGAAATTAACATTTTTTTAAATATTATTTCAGAGGTCAAAACCTGATAGTTTTTCTTTAAAATTAAAAACATTTTAGATGTTTTTCTCTCTTCTTGTTCATAATAGAATGACTGTGGCCTTATTACTGCTCACGTATTTACTTTTCTATTCAGCAAACACCTGAGCTCTGTGGTAGGCATGAGGGTCTCGGCAGTGACTAGGAGACGACTCATGTCCTCGAGGAGCTCAAAGTCAGGAAAAAAAGGTAGACAAGTTAATAGACAGTTAAACTGTAATAATCCCAAGATACAGTAAATACATTGTACAGTTATTATGGTAACTGCTTAGGTTTAGATTCCTTTGTTGTTCATTTTTTAAAATCATATAATAGCTTTATATATACCAGCATCCATTTATAAATAGTCATTATTAATTTATACTGGAGAGATGGGGACAGATGGATTAACCCTGCCATGCAGACTTGCCATGCTTTCCTGTTGTAGTATTGCTTTCAAAGAAACTAAAGATTCCTTCCATCAATTTCAAAATGCCAGTGCAAGCTGCGGGCGATAACATTTAAAGAAACAATTGTTTTATGAAAACAATAAACAAATTCCTTATTTGTATGGGTGCTGAAAAAAATGTTGTATTGTTTATTTAGAGACCCATCAGTGCAACAGAAGAATTACTTTTCCAAGCAGAATGTTTTCATGGCTCCTTGAAAGGATTGTGGAAAGAAAAGACACCAGTACCCATATCTGGCACGTGACCTTAATTGAGTCTTATCTGTATGAAATCCAAAGGGGTCATCTGTAGTATCTTACATAATTCCCAGAGTGTTTCCCCACCCAGAATCTGCAGAATTCATCTGGGAATAAGTATCTGGGATTTTGCACTGTAACACAGAATTTTGGACCTGTTCACATTGCCATGAAATGAAATCCAATATATTTTCAGGTACAGTATGGGAAACTTGCTGTGGCACCACGAGAGGAGGTTTTGCGTGGTGGTGTGGCTTGGCAATGGTTACTTTGTGTGGTGTGCCCACTCAGCCACTGACAAGGGGAGGCGGAACCAGCTTTAATTAGAGTGTTCATTATTCACTCCTTAAGACTGGTTTTAGGAGCCCATCTGTGCCAAAGCACATGCAGGTGGATTACCTAATAAGAGGTTTATGAATCAGGGAAGAAAGAGAGGGGGTACTGTCCGTGGCGTAGACAAACAGGAGTGTCTGCTCCACTGCTGGTTCATAAATAAGAGGTGATGGAAGATTTTTTCTTTTTTAATATTTTTCTTGACAAATCTTCACACACATATAATCCATACATGATATACAATCAGTGGCTCATAATATCATCACGTAGTTTCATATTCATCACCATGATCATTTTTAGAACATTTGCATCACTCCAGAAAAAGAAATCAAATGAAAAAAACTCATACATCTCATACCCCTTACCCCTCTTTCTCATTGACCCCTGGTTTTGCATCTACCCAATTTATTTTATCCCTTATACCGCTATTGTTTATTTATTTTTTATCCATATTTTCTTACTTATCTGTCTATACCCTGGATAAAAGGAACATCAGACACAAGGTTTTTACAATCACGCAGTCACACTGCAAAAGCTGTATCATTATACAGTTGCCTTAAGAATCAAGGCTAGGGCGGGCCACAGTGGCTCAGCAGGCAGAGTTCTTGCCTGCCTTGCCAGAGACCCAGGCTCGATTCCCAGTGCCTGCCCATGCAAAAAAAAACAAAACAAAACAAAAAAAAAGCATCTAGACTACTGGAACACAACTCAAAAGTTTCTGGTACCTCCCTCCAGCCACTCCAATATACCATAAACTAAAAAGGGATATCTATATGATGCATAACCTCCAATCCATAACCGGACCTCCAGGAAAAACCTCTTGACTCTGTTTGAAATCCCTCAGCCACTGAAACTTCATTTTGTCTCATTTCTCTCTTTCCCCTTTTGGTCAAGAAGGCTTTCTCAATCCCATGATGCCAGGTCCCAGCTTATCCTGGGATTTCAATCCCACATTGCCAGGAAGATTTACACCCCTGGGAGTCATGTCCCACATAGTGGGGAGGGCAGTGAGTTCACCTGCCAACTTGGCTTAGAGAGAGAGAGACCACATCTGAGTAACAAAAGAGGTTCTCTGAGGTGACTCTTAGGCATAATTATAAGTAGGCTTAGCTTCTCCTTTGCAGGAATAAGTTTCATAGGGGCAAACCCCAAGATCGAGGGGTCAACCTATTGATTTGGTTGTCCCCACTGCTTGTGAAAATCTCAGGAATTCTCCAAATGGGGAAGTTGAATATTTCCTCCTTTCTCCCCAGTCCCCCAAGGGGACTTTGGAAATAGTTTTTATTCACTGCCCAAAATACTCTGGGATATATCTGGGCATCACACTAACCTGAACAAACCAACAGGATCTCTCACCCTTTTCAGAATTCTGTGTACTCATGGTGTTCAACTGAACTGACCATACAAGTTAAATTAGGTAATGTGCTTCCCAAAATATAAATTTTGCACCAAATAAGCATCTCTCCCTTTGGTCTCACACAGAAGTTGAAGTTTTAAAATATAGACAATATTGTCCTTTACACTGTATTCTGATTTACCTTAGTCCTATCCAGATCAGCTTCATTCATATCTCTAGTTGAAGTCTGATCTATTTGTCAACTTTTTAAATGGTTCCTGTATGGGATAGTGCTGACTTTCATAGCTTCAGAGCTCTAACTTCTTTGTCACATAAATGCACAAAGTTTCTGGGAATGACTAGGTTATATACAAACAGTTCAGTATCTCAAAATTTAGAAATAAATTCTGCTACAATTCCTGAATACATGTGACTGCTATAAGAGCTTACAATCTAGCACCCTTTACAATAGGTCCTGTTCTAGTTTGCTAGCTGCCAGAATGTAATAAGAAACAAAATAGCTTTTAAAAAGGGGAACTTAATGAGTTGCAAGTTTACAGTTCTAAGGCTGTGAAAATGTCCCAATTAAAGCAAGTCTATAAAAATATCCAAATTAAGCTACCAACAAGAGGTTACCTTCACTCAGAAAAGGCCGATGAAGTTCAGGGTTTCTCTCTCAACTGGAAAGGCACATGGCAAGCATAGCAAGATCTGCTAGTTTTCTCTCCAGGCTTCTTGTTTCATGAAGCTCCCCGGGAGGCGTTTTCCTTCTTCTTCTCCAAAAGCTGGTAGACTCTCATGGTTCTTTGGATCCCCTGTTGTTCTCTTTCCAAAATGGTTCCCTCTTAACGGGCTCCAGTAAGCAACCCCACCTTGAATAGATTGGAGACACACCTCAAAGGAAACCATCTAATCAAAGATGGGTAGGTCACATCTCCATGGGAACAATCAAAAAGCTCCCCGCCAGCAATTTTGAATGAGGATTAAAGGACATGGCTTTTCTGGAATACACAGCAGATTCAAACATGCACAGGCCCTAACCTGATAACCCATGCTCGCGGCTTCAGTTCACCAAGTTTTCATACTATAGCGAGTCCATATGAGTGAGGCATGATAATATTTGTCATTATGTTTCTGACATTTCATTCAACATACAGCCCTTAAGTTTCACTCACCTAGTTGCATGCCTCACCAGTTCATTCCTTCTTGCAGCCGCTCAGTAGGCCATTAGCTATGTTCTTTTGCAGTTTATGTCATCATGTGAAAGAGCATTGAGATATTTATACTGTGTTGTCCATCATTCTGACAAAATATTTTTTATTTTCCAACACAAAACTGTGCAGGACATACCCCTCAGATTTAAACTTTTCCTAGTTCTTTCCTGATTGATACAGTAGCAGAAAGTGTAATATATCTAATTATCAACCCCTTCATGTTAACATTGGGTGTGTGTGTATGTGTGTGTGTGTGTGAAAATGCACACGTGTGCATGGGTGTGTGTAAGAAAATCTCATAAATAGTCTCAATGCTTTTTTCTTTAAAGTACATTCTTTTTTGCCCAGGGCACAAATTTTGGGAAGAACAAAGTGATCAATTTCAACATTGCTGAAGTCAGAAACATTTGGCATTTTATTATCACAGAGAAAAGAGGTCCTTCCTCTTTTCTTCCAGGGTTAGGCCAGGAATTTATATGTGGGCCCTGAGAAGAGGAGAGAATACAGATCAATGTTGCATCATATCTAGGAATATTGCCATGCTGCTGCAGGTATATCATAACAAAATAAGCTTCCATAATAAATAGTGGCATAAATTGAAAGTTAGTGGAATTCACACAAGGAAGTGTTACTTTCAAACTGTTTTGTATCAAATGACCACAAATAGTTAGCCAGTGACTCAAACCAGCTTAAAAAGAAAGTATTTGAATCATGTCACTGAAAACTTCAGGGATGGGCTTTAACTCCATGTTCTCAAATGATGCCTTCAAGCCTCTGTCTTTCTCTCTCTTTTTTTAATGCATCTGTGGGCTTGTTTCCTTCTGAGTTGACTTTACTCTCAATCAGGCTATTTTCATATTATGGCAAAGAAACTATCATATGATTGACAAAAGAAAGGCCAAGATTTTAACACTTACTATCTTTGAAGGGGAGACAGGATTTTTTTTCTGCAAAAGTTCTAGAAAGACCTTTAATTGCCCTGGTTTGCACCCAGTATTCCAGAAGCAGACAGTAGCTGCCACTCGGAGTATGGATTATATGCCCATATCTGGATCCAAAACTGTTCCTCTTTCTCCAGGAGGGATAGGTGTTGGGTGCAAAAAAATAATGATCTCCACTGTAAGTGTTGAGGACAGAAAGTGGGAAATGGGTTGAATTACAGCTCTCATATTGACTATTGCTGTTTTGCCTACCTGCACTCTGGACACAGAATCAAGTTCTCAGAACATAGGTTTTTGCAAGTGCTCTTTGCAGCAAGTCTGATGAAGGCAGTTGGCTCGATAGCATAATTTATAGTTTTGTTATCCTTTGACCTCTGTAGCAATTACTTGTGTAACTTAAAAAAAAAAAATGATTCCCAAGAAGTCTTAAAATGAAGGGTGGGGATCTGACCGAGTCTGAGATCAAGGGACTCTGCCCTTAGCTAATGAGATGTTTTGGTTTTATGTTTTGAAATGTTCAAAAGCAACATTCCAAGTAGCAGAAAAATGTATTTGTAACTCCCAAAACTCCTGTCTGGCTCACCCAATGTTTGTCTCTTATTGACCCTTTACCTTCTTTTCTGCCTCTTATTTTCTCCTCTTCAACTCCCAAATCTCTCTCTCCTCTTTGCTTCACTTTTTTCATCTTCCCTGTTTGGTTAATACCCACAAATCATTTTCCAGCATTAATTTGTGGAGAGTTTTACGGTTTTACTTCTGAGGATTTAGGGAATATTCAATGCCATTATTTTTGCTATACTCTTACTTTGAATTGCTGCCTAACTGCCAGTGGACTGCTGATGAGATCTCTTATTTACAGCATCCATTTAGCATAGTGGTTTAAGCATGGGCAAATTCTAAGATCAGAGAAATATCTATATTACAATCTTTTTCTATCTATCCACCTACTGTCTACCCATTTTACCAAAAAAAAAAAAAAGAAAAAAGAAATACCAAGCCATACCAAAAATACCTTTATCATTAATGATAAAGGACTTTTAAATACACAAATATTAATTATGCTATAATAATTCTTGCCTTGGCCTTTCCTGTCTCAGACTCTTCTTCATTGTTTGGTGCGATTGTATCTCCAATATTAAAATATTAATATCACTTTGACATATGAGCTTTCCAATAACACACTTTCTTAAATTCACCTGCCCCTGTTAATTCCTGACTCTTGGAGTGCCAAGCTCACTCAGTTCAGGCCCCAGCTACCTTTCTGGATCAGTCTACCTTCTAAATAAGCTGCATATTACTTAGGCTTCTCTAGCTGTTATAATAGAGGTAAATGGTAACTTAGGATTTATTTCTAATTGGTTGATTAGTTTGCTTCTATTTGTCTCTATCTGATTTCTTCTCTAAGATTATTGCCAGAGTGTCTTAAAAAGTTAACTTTTACAAAATAATAGTTTTTTATTATCTATTCACAAAGGTTAAATTATTATTTAACCAAACCTTTTCAAATTAAGCTTAATGAGATTTCACTGCACCTGATTCAATTATGAAGGTGCAGAATGGAAATTAAGGGCCACCTGGCCAACTTACTCAGCAATGCTGGTCAGATGTATACCTCCATTTTCAAAAGAAGGAATGGCATGAGTGTATCTAGTCAACATTTGCTTTGTTAAGGCAGCAAAACTGTGAGTCCCAATGGACTGATTCTTCAAAGGCATAGGTAACCATTATCATTCACCTAAACTTGTAGATGGAACAAAGAAAAAGAGTTTTCTGTCCATACGTAGCTCATCTTAGAGAAACCAAAAAAAGTTTTATTTTTTTAGTTGCATTAATAAGTTCAAGGGAGATATTATGAAAGGACCTAATTTCAATCTAACATTTCATTAAATGAAATCAAGGGCAAACTATATCTTAATCTAATGCAGTGCTCTAAAGCACAGGTTTACAGTAGCTATGGCATAGTGGTGGATTTGTTGAAATTGAGTGTTGGTAATGGTGGATGCTTGTATGAGCCATCTCCTGGCTAAAGAACAACAGTATGACCTCTGTATGTTCATAGATGGTGGGCCATGAAGGGGGCAGGCAGGAAGGAGGAGGCCAGAGATTTCTGCCGCCATGGAATGATGTTGTTTTTTGAACTCCAATTCAGAGCACTAGAATAGTGGGTGATCCAGTGAAATGCTTCTTTTGCTTAGATGTGGAAATATACTCTTGCCCAGAGTTAGATATACCTTCTTATATTTTACTCAGTATCATGTTTCGGTTACTGGTACTCGGAGGTATGTGTTCCTATTTCCAGTTATTAAAATCCCAGAGGAGATACCGAGTAAAGGAGATAGTTCCTGTGCATCATGGTAACATCCTGAATGCATTTTCCAGTGCAGGTAGTATTTGGGCTACTAATTCAGGAAATGAAGAAATTCCAATTGTGCCGAGCTCCAGGTACCATACTGATCACTTTACTTGCTTTGTGGGAGGAGCTGGGAAGTAATTTACAAGGGAGCTTAATGGCTTGGAATGCCTGACATGTTTCCAACAATTTTCAGCTGTTATATTCTTGAAATGTAATAAAATAAGGAGGTCGAGTTCCAGATGAAGACTTAAGTCACCTCTGATAGGTCTGTGTTTCTATCGAGTTCCCACACACGTATGTGGGGGCACGATATTGGTCTTGCCGTCATTCAAACAGATGATGTTTTACAAAAGTTCCTTGAAAATATTAAGGTTTAAGGCATTATTAGAGTTTTTTGTTTCTGTGAAAAAAATCGCTTCAGATTTCTTAATATGTTGCCTTATACACGATCCTTTGAATTTAGATCCATTTTTAAGTACACAGTTTTAAATGGTAAACGCTTAAACTTCCGACAAACTCTTTGCTATCAGTTCAGTAAAAAACAATTTTCTGGACATGCCATTCTTTTATCATCTCACACCTCTTCTAAGTGAATAATATTAACAGAATATCCATGTTTTACCTAATCCCATTTTTTTTCATGCCTATTTTTACACTTTAAGAATCTTCTTCCCTTAAATTATCTTGACAACAGTTTCATTGCTTATAAATCCCTCAAGGAGCTCAGTTTTTTCTTTGGTTACTTTCAAACTCTTAACCATATGACTCAAATTCTACTTCATTTTTCATGACTTTTTTAGGTGGGTCATATATGAAATGCTCAGGAATCTTATTAAGATGCAGATTCATTTTCAGTAAGTCCGGGGTGTATCTGAGAATGTGCACTTCCCACGGTCTTCCCCAGGATTCTGAAGCTGGCTCCTACATAGCCCACGCTTGGCACAGTACCGTATTAGAATGATCCAATTTAGGAAGCATGAGAATCTCAGTACTTAAGAACACATGCAATGCATTTAAAGCTTTTTTAGCACTCCTCATTGAACACAATATTTTTTTCAGAATTGACTAGAAGGTATAAATTATGGTTCACTGTTTTCCAGACCATGAATAATTCCTAAGTGCAAAGAAAGTGACACTTTTTTTGGTTCAGTATACTGCTGGGTAGTTAGGAATTAGGAAATGACTTATCCATTGTTCCCAGTAAGTTTTGCAACTTGATTGCCCAACGTTCCCCCACCCCCACCCCCGGAAAGTCATTCCTCATGACTGTTGCAAGCACTTGGAAATATGCTTGCATAAATTTTCAAATCTCAAGTAAGTTCGGCTCCTGGTCTGCTGAGAGCCACAAATGGTTTCTCCATATGGCAGCTAGTTTAACCCCTGCTCTTTTCTCACCGGAAACCCCACACACTAACTTCTAAACATCATCTAGTTCTTGACCTTTCTATCTGTAGCTCTCAATCTCAGTCCGTCAGTTTGAATAAGCAAGCTAATTCATGATATCAAAATATTTGTGTACATGGAAATTATAATTTATTGCTTCTAAAATTATTTCATGGGATTGTGGTAGGCACCATTTTTTTTGCCCAGGCATTGGGGTTAATCTCAGTGGAAATGAGGCCTATACTATATATTTTCCTAGGGAAAAATCCTCTCTAATTATGGGTTGCCTACTACTTATCCAGATTAAGAATCTCCAAGTAGGCCACTATAATAGTTCAACATACTGCAAATTGTGACACTCCCTTTTAAACTTAGCAAAATTCAGATACTTGTCTATATATCTCAAGAACCATAGTATAAGGAATTTCCTAGAAGATGGAAAAGAAGTTCCAAAAATAAATAAAAAGTTTTCTGCATAATATACTGTGCCAGTGTGAAGCTATAATATACCCCCAGAAAAGCCATGTCCTTTAATCCTCATTCAGTATTACTGGGTGGGATCTTTTTAATTGTTTCCATGGAAATGTTACCTACCCAGTTGTGGGTGGTAACTTTTGATTAGATGATTTCCATGGAGATGTGTCTCTGCCTGTTCAAGGGGGGGCTGCTTATTGGAGCCTTTTAAGAGGGAACCATTTTGGAAATTGCTAACAGTGCCTATGGAGCCAACAGACCAACAGAGCCCAAATAGCCCAAATAGCCATCTCCCTTCTGGAGATGCAGAAGGAAAATGCCCCAGGGGAAGCCTTAAGAAATGAGGAGAGAAAGCTAGCAGATGTCACCATGTGCCCTCCCAGCTAAGAGAGAAACCCTGAACTTCATTGGCTCTTTCTTTGGAGTTAAGGTTATCTTTCTTTGGATGCCTTAATTTGAACATTTTCAAAGCCTTAGAACTGTAAACTTGCAACTTAATAAATTCCCCTTTTAGAAGCCATTCCATTTCTGGTATATTGCATTCCTGCAGCTTACAAAGTAAAAGACATACTATGAAAGGAAACACACACAAAAAATAAAGCAAGAATGAAGGGAGGGAGGGAGGAAGAGACCTCTAAATGCTGCAGGCTATTTGCATCTTATTCTTTATCTACTTATATTCCGTTCCAGTTACTGAGAGCCTGAGTAGAGAACCAATACAAATGGTGTCATGTAATAAATGCTACCATTTATTGAGCATCTATTATTCGTTGAGCCCTGAAGTAGGTAGTCTCCCCATCTTAACTCCAACCTTTTAGTGACTCTTCACAGTTGGGAAGACTAAAAGATGATGTATATATATGTAAATTGTGCAAATATACAGAACTAATAAATGTTAGAGCTCATCATCAAACCTTGTTCTAGGCTCTAGTGTTATTCAGAATTAAATTGTCATTGTCTATTTTAGCTGAGATGTTATTTGCCAGACAACAAAAACATCTTTATCTGCCTTCCCTGTTGATCATAAAACTAAATAAAAGTAACTTTGTAAAATAGCGTAAATTGATAAATGCGAACATGACCATATAAACAATTTACTCCCTATTAAATTTATTTTGATAAAAAGTAGCCACTGCATTACGGCATGTACTTCACCCAAAAACTGTCTTGCTTTCTGGTCATAGATCTAATGTTTAGGTCTTTGATCCATTTTGAACTAATTTTTGTATAGGATATGAGATATGGATCCTCTTTGATATTTGCTCTGACCTGTGATGTACTGAAGAATAGTTTCATTTTCAGGGTAGGGCAGGGGAGATGAGGCCAGACTGTTGAGGACCTTGAAAGACATTTGGAGAGTTCCTGTTTGATAAGAAAAGAGGTAGCTATTGATGGTTTTGTATGTGGTATAGGTGAGTGTGTTAGTATGCAAGCTGCTAGAATATAATACACCAGAACTGGAATGGCTATTTTTTGGGGGGGGATGGCTTTTATGAAGGGGAATTCAATAAGTTACAAGCTTACAGCTCTAAGGAAGTGAAAGTGTCCAAACTAAGGCATCCAAGGAAAGCTATCTTAATTCAAGGAAGGCCAGTGCATCTGCAACACCTCTGTCAGCTGGGAAGATACACTGGTCCGTTGCTACTGGGCTTCCAGCCTCTGTTCCCGTGGGGTTCCTCACTTTACTTCCCCAGGGCAGGCTTTCATCTCTTGGCTTCCCTTGGCTCTCTCCAGGTTCTGGCTTGCTTAACATCACATGGCATGGTCTGCTGGGCTCCAAGCATCTCCAAAAATCCATGTCTGTTTCCTCCACTTGTCTGCATCTGTGTCAGCTCTGCTGTGAAGTTTCTGTTGGCTCTGAGGCTTCTGTCATTTCTCTGGGCTGTGTCCTTTCTGTCATTTCTGCCATTTGACTCTCCAGAATGCTTCCTCTTTTAAACGATTCCAGTAAGCTAATCAAGACCCACCTGGAGTGGGTGGAGTCACATCTCTCCAACTAATCAAAGTTGATACCCACAATTGGGTGTGTCACATCTCCCTGAAGAGAATATAATTAAAATATTCCACCCTACAGGATTGAAGCAGGATTAAAAGAAACGGCTGCCTCCACAAGATTGGATCAATATTAAAACATGACTTTTCTGCGGCACATAATAGATTCAAACCACTACAATGAGTCCACCTGCCAGTGTGTGTTTTAGGGAAGTGACATGATAAGTCCTGCTTTTCAAGGAAGGAAAGTGGTGTAGAGAAGAGGTATATGGTGGTAGAGGGGATATATAGTGCAAGTTATAGAGGCCACATGGGAGGCTATTGTGATAATCTGTTAACATAATCTGAAATAATGGGGTTTCAGCATAAAGAGAGAAAATAGATAAAAATATTTCAAATTCACAGTTGATGGGATGTGTTATATGTGATAAAGGAGGAAAATTAGTCACAGACCACTTCCAACTTCATTCATTCCCTAAAAAGCAGGTGAGAAGATTTAGAGGAGAAACCCTCATCTTCAGTCCAGCTTAATACTTGCTTTAAAAAGGTAAAATGTTTAGTCAGAGAGAATGATTAATAATTACAATAAGGTTTAGGCATGTATTTGAGAATATGTACTCAAAAATGCTTTTCCAGTCTTTTATTCAGTACTGTTGAGAATAGGAAATATAAGTGCATGCCCTTAATTAGTTGAGCTCCCAATAGCATCTGAATACTGTCCCTGCTTAGCTGAAACTTTGGTAAGCAGTGAGATGCCTAGACCACAGAGATAAAATACAGAAAGTTGCAAAACCAGTGTTTAGCTAGGGTGCTAAACATGTGCAGCAAATCAGAGGGTCACCATGGTAATGAGGAGCCTGTAAGAAAATGAAAGGTGATTAACATTATACTGAATTTCTAAACAAAACATTCTCATGTATTACTCTAAATAAAGTCTCGGGCTTTTTTTTTTTTTAAGCCACTTGCAATTAATTTTTTTAGAAAAATAGTTCTGCTTGAATTTTTTTTTTCAGAAGCAAAATCAATGTATTTTCATTTAGGTACAGACATTTGATTCTAAAGTTATGTTTTATCTTTTTTTACGTGGGCAGGCACCGGGAATCAAACCTGGGTCCTCTGGCATGGCAGGCAAGCATTCTTGCCTGCTGAGCCACCGTGGCCTGCTTATCTTTTTTTAACTCCTCGTTCTGAAATTTAACAATTGTATCTGTATTTTTTTGTTTTTTTTTTTAAGATGGGCAGGCACCGGGAATCGAACCCAGGTCTCCAGCATGGCAGGCGAGTAACTGCCTGCTGAGCCACCATGGCCCACCCTATTTGTATTATTTTATTAGCATGCATTTTGGTAATCAGTGACTTCTTATATAGTCATGTGAGATTTCAGCTTAGTTATATTATTACAAATTTTAGGCAAGTGATGTTTTTTTTAGCATTTAAAATTTTTTTTTTATTAGAGAAGTTGTGTGTTTATCAATCATGCATAAAGTACAGAATTCCCATATACTACCACACCACCAACACTTTCACTGGCATGGAAAATTTGTTACAATTGATAGCACTATTTTTGTAATTCTGTTTTTTAACAACAGTTACATTTGTTACAATTGATAAAAGATTATTAAAGTAGTACGTACCATAGCTATTTGCAATCATTTACATAGGGGTGTTTTTCCCCATATTCCAGACCTGTGATTCTTTTCATGGGTGTCTTTATTTTATTACTCATTTACCCATACAATGGATAAAGGGAGTGTCAGTCATAAGGTTTCACAATCATACAGTCACATGATAAATGCTATACAATTATACAACCATTATCAGAGATCAGGGCTACTGGATTACAGTTCAACAATTTCTTTGTTGGCTATTTTAATATGGCTACTGCAATACACAAGAAGTTAAAAAGAAGTATCTGTATGAAGAGTCATTGATCATAATCAAGTTTTAAATCCTAATTTCTCAGTTATACCTCTTCCCTTTCATTTGATCATTCTCTCAACCTTCAAGGATATCTGGGCAATGACCGTTTTAACTTCATTAAGAAGAAAGGGGTGTTGGCATTGTGGGGTAGAGGAATGAACCTCGATAATGTTCTTGGAGAGGCTGGTACCTCTGGGTTTCAGGGCTTATCTGGTATAGGAAAAATTTGGAGGCTGTTTAAGTTTCTGAAAAGAATAAACTTACTAAGTAAAACTTCTATAGAGTCTTAGATAGAACCCAGGGTATTCTTTAGGGTTTTCAGGAATACTGTTGGTTGGGGCTTGACATACTATGGCATATGCTTGTATTTAATGTGAATGACCAGAATAAGAAAAAAGGAGCAAAAAAGTGTTCAAATGTATAAATATGGATCAGGAATATTTCAGCACCATATATGTAATCATGACTATTTGGTTGCCTAGTCTGTAGATAATAGATAGATATGAATATATATTTTTATGTAAATAGTATGTTAGCATGCTATGTATGTGCAGACTCACCCATCCATCCATCCATCCATCCATCCATCCATCCATCCATCCATCCATCCATCCGTCTTCTCAATAGTCATTTTAATCCCTGCTTTATGTGGGCCAAGTACTATGCTAAATATTTCATATAAAAATACTATTAGAAAGCCTTCTGTCCCCAGAAAGCATTGGCTAAAAAACGAACAGGTTTGCAAAATTTTAATTCACTGAAGTAATTGGATGCGGTGGGACTATGCTGCAAGGAATTTGTAACTCCTGCCTGCAGGACTCACCGAATTCTTCTCTGCAGAGGCAATCTTTAGCTGAAATTTTGTGAATAAATGGAAATGTACCAAGCGAAGGGTGAGGTAATTTTGTTGGTAGCAAGAGATTAAATTTAATTGATAACTTCAAAAATATTGAGCATGGAAATCATTTTTTGTTTGTTTCTTTTTAAAGGGCAATTCCTAAATATAACTAATGAGATGTACCTCCGTACGTGCTTGGATTGCGTTAGTCATAACTTAATGATACAAAGTATGTTCTTGACCTATTACAGGAAAATTATTGCTGGAGTTGCTGTACCAAAAATGTGTCATATTTGCCATCTGGTGAAATAATGCCGTCTCGCCCAAGTTGAGGTTCATAAATGACTAAAACCCTGAGCAGCCCACAATTACTCAGTTGCCCAAAGGCTCACAAGTAGAATGAAAGTTATCTGTGTTTCATCAGATCCTGGGAGCTGAAGTTTGGGGTGGGGACACTGGGCGAGGATATACATT